>LPNX010186373.1:0-16849 GCA_001517045.1 Pseudotsuga menziesii | reverse complement strand
TTTGCTTTCAGTGAGAGAGTCATATCCCAGTACAATAGATGGTCCTTTCGACATATCCAGTGAGGAGAAGGCCTCCTTAGTCAAAACCATGTGTCTTGAAGCTCCAGATTNTGAACTTGGAGAAATATAGCTGCAGGGATTCAAAATTACTGGGACTCAGGGAGATCATCTCATTTTCAATCTGGTGTCCCCTCATCTCATCTATCTTTCCAAAGAGTTCAGAAAGTTTCTCCCATACTTGATCCGGTGAAGTTAATCCATCGAGATGGAAAAGGATGTCTCGGGAAATACTGAGACATAGGAGGCCATAGGCCTCATCTCTCTGATTGTACCATTTGATCTTATTTGCAGCAGCATTGGGCTCTTCTTATGTAGCCATAGTCACCCTATAGAGGCCTTTCGGTCACAACAAGATCTCCATCTCTGCTTTCCATTCAAAAAAGTTGAAGGGAGTGAGGATAGTTTTTTGTGAACCCATAGCTTTAGAAAATCTGTCCCTGCTGTCAGTAGAAGGCTCCCAATCTTGATGTCGAACCTACAAAAAATTTTTTCAAGGAGAGTAACAACCTACAATGGCTCTGATACCATGTATAAATTCTTACCAGCAATAGATTAATTTCACTCACAACAAATTACAATTGATCATGCAAATTATCAACAATAGAGACTGAAAAATGGAGTTGTAACAAAAAATTATATTAACTCAGTGTACAATAGCCAACCATGTAATAACATAGGCTGCTGAATAAATAGAATACATGAAGAAATCGAATGCATGAGGAAGCATCCAAATCTAGCATAAAGCAGGCTTACCCAAAATAGGCAAATCCCCCATAGGTGTAAAAAGATGATCCCAAATCTGTCATGAGGCTCACGAATTGGCAAGGGCACATGGGAAAGCTAATGAGTGGTGGAATGGCAGCTCATACATGCTTTTTCATGGAGGAAAGAGTGGAGGAGGAAGAGGCAACAAAGCTGATTCACCTCACCTAGTCTTGCTTTCCTATGTGCCTTAAAACACTGAAAAAGCAAGAAGTAAAGCAGAAAAAGTAGATAGGCACCTAGGAGGCTAGGAATAAAGCAGATTTGATTCCTAAGACTTTCCCAAGCACTACATGAGTCAAATATGGCAAGTTTGACCTCTATGGATAGGCAATTAGCAACTTGCACATGGTGGGACTCATGGACTAGGAAAATAAGACAAAAATAAATGAATTAATCTCTAAGTGAGTAAATATGATGGGTTGATTATTCTAACACTCCTCTAGCTCCATGAGCTCGTCATCACCTCTATGGAAAAAGCAATCTCCTGCTCACCTATCCATTGGGAAAGATCTCCCAGGTCATGCATCACAAACATGTGCATATAAAATTTAGGTCTTGTCATCATCCATAAAAATCATAAAACAAAATCAACATATTAGGTATTGATTCTTACCGATGTCACCCCACTGAGCACCAGGAAGTAGTGGTAGATCAAGATCTCCTTGAAAGTCGGTCCCTACATATGCATAATCCTCAATCATGAGGATTTGATCACTCATCCAATGGAAGAAGGAGGCCTTGAAATTCACCTTGGCCCCACCACCTCTAGTGCAGGCCATGATATCTACCCACTGGGACATGTGGGAGTCTCTAGCTCTAAGCTCCGTGAACACCACCTTGGGCCTCGTGAGGGGTACCCTCTCAAAAAAGAAGCATGCTGAGATGGTCCCATACCCAAACCGTTTCAACTCTCCTTTCCAACATTTTGTCAGCTAATCCTTGAACACAGGTAATAGTACCTTGGCCCAGTTATATAGCATGGGTGCCATGGCCTCTAGGGAATTCAGCATATGTGCTTGAGATGCTTGGTGGGTCCCTTGGCTCCTTGCCACCCTCTGCATAGTAAATAGAATTGTTTGAAGTGGTAGATCCATCATAGCCTTGATAGGGATATTCTTACCGGACATGTTTGTACCTGGGAAACAGTGGCAATCAATCAACTCCTATGTAGTCACATCCCCACCATGGGAACCAGTCAGAGAAATAGGTGCTCCTTGTCTAGATAACCATGTCAGGAAATAGATATCTTCCACCTCCACAGTCACAATGTGTATTAGAGGAAATTTCAATATAAAATGGGCCTTCCAAAAATAATACAAACTCCATGTCATCATGTATTAGCCAATCAAAATGATTTAAAATTAAAAAATGGAGCACCTCTTAAAAAAAATTTAAATATAAATTTGGGGATAGGTATCATAAAAAAACTACTTTTTTTGTTCGTATTTTCGACATATCTCCATGTGTTTTTACTCAAATTTCGATCAGGAGAGCTCATTGGATGTGGAATTAAATTCCGCATCCAACGAGTACCCACTTGGCATACTTTTGATGGGCCATACTACCCCAAAAAAAGAAATACCTAAAAAAACGTGATGATGATGTTTTTGCATCCAACGAACTCTCCCGATCAAAATTTGAGTAAAAATAAAGGGAGATATGTCGAAAATACAAACAAAAAAGTATTTTTTTCTTTTCTTCCTCCAAAATTAATAAATATTATTTTATTATTTTAACTATTATTTTATTGATTTTCCTTAGGAAGCCCATTTTGAGTTGAAATTTCCTCTAATGAGGTCCCACCCCAAAATATTGTTGTTTTGGATTCCACATCCATAGGATTTACTCCAGTAAACAAGCATGTGAAACCATACTACGTTTACGAAAGAACTTTAGGAGGCCACAACCTTGCAAGAGGCTATTCAACCCGCATCTCTTGTGGCATGAGCATCATCATCATCGTGTTGTCTTTCCTTGCAAGTGACAATTTTTTACCAAATAACCTGTCAAAAATAATCAATGAGCCATTTAGAAACACATTCCACCATTGAAGTCGCTCAAAAAATATTTATTTGGCTATGGAATAAGTTTTTTGGACCTAGTGGCCAACACTAGGCTTGTCCTATTAGAACAAAGCAATGCTACTACTTGATCAAAACTAAAAATCCATGGTTCTTATCGGACACTGCATTTCTTGTGAAGACTAACCATGGTGCCCTTCATGCGTTTTTGAGGTTTTCCTTTAAGGCTCCAAACTCAAACAAATTCAAAAATGGAAACCATAGAATGAAACAGGAGTTTTCTAATTTTTACCTGGACCTAAGGATGCGAAAAATGGATGGGTGATGGCTCCGCAATCTCTAATTGAAATATGCACTCTATTTCTCCCAAAATGCTCCAAGACTTGGTAAAACGGTAAATGATTTGATTTTATGCTATTTACTAAGTTTTTATAACATTTTTTAGGGTTTTTTTTTATTATTTTAATGTTTTTCATCAAAAATACCCTTTTACATAGTTTATAAAAGTCATTTTAAAATATTTTGGGAAAACTAATAGCCTTTTTAGAGTTTTGTAGGGACAAAAATAAATAGTTTTGTCTATGGTGAAGTTCATTTTTTGACTTTTTCATGCTTCTGAAAATGGAAAAGTTCCTTGAGCATTCATTTTGACACTTTGATCATGCTCCCAAATCCTAGCATCAAAGTTTTGAGTCTTTTTCTGATTCTTTTCAGGGTTGTAAAACCTATTCATCACATAAAAAAACCTATTGGAGACTTCTTTAGACTCTTTTCGGACTCCCTAAATGTGAAAATATTGTCAAGTGCACTTCTTTGCTTCACACTTGTAAAAGTATTTGAACAGTTGTCTTTCCAACGCTAGTTTATCTCTTTTTCGGTTTGGATTGACTATTTATGAAAAAGGACCCTTTGGAGTATTCTTCCATGTTCATTCAAACTCTCTAAATATGAACGATACCGAGTTAACCTTCATTGGACTCGCTAAACTAAACACTGAGATACCCTCTTTTGGGAATGAAACCCTCCTTTCTGAGGTTTATAAAATGTATGAGAATTGAGTTGTCTTAAGATGAGCTACAACGTGTTTTTGTTACCCTCTTTTGACTCGTAAAAATGAAAAGAGGCACTCATCAATCATGCTAGGGAAATTAAGGGAAGGGATTCAATTCATTTTGAAAATAAATTGGCAGTTTGTCGTCACCTTTGAACATGGCACTTGTATGTATTTCATTCATTCAATTGGATAAATCAGCTTTTCTCTGAGTCGATCCACCTTCATGAGTCATGTCACTCCTTTGAGTCTTTCAAAGAATGATTTTTCCATTATTTTATTGTGTTCCACCTCGTCGAGTCAATGCTGCCAAGTCTTTTTTCGTTCTACCCAATGTTCAAAGGGAAGTTGAAAGTTTACCTCTGCAGTCGAAACATCCTTTGTATCAGTACCTTTTTAGTTAGTTTTATGGTTACATTATATACAACATTACAGAACTTTGTTCCAAGTTTTGTGTCATTGATGTGGGATTCATCATCGCCCTCCTTTGATGAGGCTATTCCTATTGACATCCGCTCATCATCCAAGAATTAGTCTTAGAAACAAGTTTAGTGGCTTGAGATATGTATGCTTCAATCACAGATTCTCTCACTCTTGACATAGGTTCACATCACTGACCTTTGATCAATAGACTCAACTGAGTGTTCGACGTCAAATAATATATTCACACTCAGTATATTGTACCCAGGTACCTTGGGAATCACTGACATCAATGGTGATTTCCCTCACACTTGTTAACGCTTCACATCATTGGTCGGTAATCAAGTGGTTTCTACCATGTTCGACTTCAAATAATTGTAATCACATGGATAGAATCATACTTTGTGGAAGACGAGATGAAGAACCTGGGTATATGTTAAAAGGACTCATATCTTTCTCCCTAGGTTGCAATGGAGTATATTGTATGAAGTCCCAGCATAGATCAACATTTGTATGGTCATGGTTGTGCTCGAATATGTGTTCATTTGACATAGATATACAATGTATTTCTAGTCGCTATGTCCCAAGTTTGAGTCCCCTATCACATGGATCTACACTAATATCTCTCATGGATCTGCCTTGTAAAGGTCTGTAGCCATGATGATGACACATTTATTCATGATTCAAAAGTATTGATGTATTTCATATGCTTAGTTCATGATCTACGATCAAAGTTGATTCTTTCCTCGAAGTGATAACTTTCTCTTTCAATGCTCTCGTATATCATATCCCTCTATCCTCATGCTTTGGGGGGCGTTCTGTTACACAGAAATCTTGTCATAATCATGTGATGAGGCCCCTAATATAAGTATTTTCCCTAAATCCCAAGTTGTAAAGTGAAAGACTAGTCCAGAGATCAATCCTGCATATGAAAATCCAGCATCGCTCCTACCTTTTAGTCAATGGGCGTTACCTTCTTCATCATCGCCCTTAATCTTTTGACAGAATATGGTGGCACCACCTTTACCTCTTGTTCAAGGTGTGGTTCTGCCCTGTCACTACTCTGTCATAGTGAGGAAGAAGCAATGCCCTTGGTAAAAAGTGAAAAAGAGAGGGTTCCATGAAGCTTATCAAAGGAATACTTCGTGGCACCCTTATCCCTACACCTGAGGACCACCTGGGCTAGAGATCCATCCTTTTGGGATCTGCTATCCACCTCACCCACCATTTACTTAGCCATCCTTATCCTCCCAAGGCCTATAAAATAAGGCTCATATCCATGGTTGAGAGAGAGCAAAGTTTTGTTGTTGCATTGGTATTCTGGCCTAAATCGGTAGGGTGAGCATAGGAGGAGAAAGTTGGAGATTTTGGGGACAATATTGGCATTGTGAAGGATCATATCGACACTATGGCAAAGGTTGTAAGCTTCTTCTTCATTTTCTAATGCAAAATTGGTTCTCTTCCCATAAATTATGTTGTGTCATTATCATGTATTTTATTGTTAGATTCCTTAGTCACTAACATAGAATAGTGGAACATATTCTGGTTCTTTTTTATCTCATTTCCTAGTTTCATGTGACTATGAAGCTACATCCATGAAGATATATCATTATAGGAAACAACTACACTATTCCATCAAAGACACTCATTCTAGATCTCCACCCATTCTAGGGAAATTATTCCAATTCTATTGTGAATTATTTGTTCTAGATATGAACCATTAAAACTAGAGGAACAACTCTTGTCCGCAAGAGGTGCATTTTTCCTAGCAACAAGAAGTGATTACTTGATCCCGCCTTACTATTTCATTAAACTTCACGAATCTAGCTATGGAATCAATTACTCGATCCCAAACCATTATTTCTACTCTCTCCTATATAGATAGATGTGGATCAGTAGAATAAATAATAGGTGGGTTGGGACCATGTTTGGTTGAATGAGTTCATTCCGACAAATTCCTTCTACTTATAAAAACAACGCAAGGGGCCTTATTATACAATAATAATCTAGTTGAGCGGATAGATGTTGGGCTTTGATAAGATTATGATGGTGGTTCTAAGATTATTTTAAGAAGATTGTAGTATCATGAATTTTAATGATGTATGATATCCCTAGGAATTCATGGAAAACTTTATCTTATGGTACTCAAAAAATTATGTTAGGCCAGTATTTCTTCTAAGACATTAATCGGAGAGGAAAAAATAGCCTTGAAAATACCATCAATTAACAATAGGGATGGAGAGTATTAAAAGAATAGAAACATATTGGTAGTAGGTGTCTCCTAGGGTAGTCATGGATTATCCCTTGCACATTAGTAGAAAGTTCCTAGTGTTAAAATAATCAACCCATAGTTAGATACCTTAGACATTAATTAATCCATTTTTGTCTTATTTTCCTAGTTTCCAAAATTCCACTCTATGCAAGTTGTCTTCCACATGTCCTAGAAGTCAAAATTGATAAAATTGAGTCATGGAGTGCTTGGGAAACCTCCTAGAATCCATATTTAGCATATCTACTTTATTCTAGATCCTCCTTAGCGCATATCTTCTTTTTCTGCTAAGTTGCTTGCTTTATTGAGATTTATGGTAAAAGGGAAAGTAAGACTAGGTGTAGTTGACTTGTTTTTTGCCCTCATCATCCTCCATTATTTTCTCCTAATAAAATCATGTATGATTTGTCTTTCCATCACTTATTATCTTTCCTACTTGACTTTTCCAATTTGTGAGCCTCTAGGTAGATTTGGAAACTGCTTTATGCACCTATGGGGGATTTGACTAGATTTAGTAAGCCTACTTTTTGAATATTTCGAATGGAATCCTTATGCATTCAAATATTTGATGTAATTATATATTGAAGCAGCCTATGACTTCATAATTTTGGCTATTGTACACCTATTCAATACATATTAGTGCTATGGTCCAGTTTCAGTCTCCTTTGTTTGTAATTTTGCATGGTTGATTATCAATTTTTGTGAGTGCAATTTTTTTCTATCACTTGGGTTCAATTTCCACATGGTATCAGAGCCTTTGTAGATCGATTTCTATCCTTCGATATTTCTATTGTAGGTTCAACATCTTGACTGGGAGCACATTCTGCTAGTTTAAGGGCACAGTTCAGAGCTATGGATCAATCTCAGAAGATCATCTTGACTCCATTTAATTTATTTGAATGGAAAGAAAAGATGGAGATACTATTGAGAGAGAAGTCTCTCTACAGGGTGACTATGGCAATGGAGGAAGATCCCAATGCATTTGTAGATAAAATTAAATGGCACAATAGGAGGGATGAGGCCTATGGCCTTCTGATTCTGAGCATATCTAGAGACCTCCTTTTCCATCTTGATGGATTGACATCACCTAATGAAGTGTGGGAGAATCTTGTATATATTTTTGGTAAGATAGATGAGATGAGAGGACATCAAATCAAGAATGAATTGATCTCTTTGAGTCCCAACAGCTTCGAATCCCTACAACCCTACTTTTCTAAGTTTGAAGCCCTTATTTTGCAGCTAAAACAGTGTGGAATTGAAAAGAAGGAAGAGCAACTAGTTTTGGCCATACTCTTGAAGATTGGACCTGACTATTCAGTGTTTGTTTAGACCTTCCATGCCACCAAGTTGACAACTCGATCCTGGAAGATGCCTAAGCTTGTAGAGTTCATGGAATCCCTCACACAAGAACAAGATAAAATGGTGATGATGGGCACCATCAAACCTTCCAAAGACCAAGCTTTGGCTACTGGAGGTTTGAGGGTGGATTCAAAAGGCAAGAATAAATATAATAAGCCACCTGAGCAAAAGAGATACAAGAACAAGTATCAAGAGGAGCCCCAAGGCTCCAAGAATAACTTCCAGAAGAAGAAGAACAAAGGAGAAATGAGAAAGTGTGCATACTGCAGTAAGGGATATCATCCTGAAAGCTCCTACGCGAAGAAGAAAATTGACATGTTGACCCAAATCCTGAAGGAGAATAACATATCCCTTTCTGATTGCTCAAAGAAGAGGGAAGGAAGATCAAATTCAAAGGACTAAGAAAGAGTACATGCCTTGGTTGCTGGCACATCAAGCTCACCTAGCTTTATCATAGACTCTTGAGCTTCAAGACATATGGTTTCAGCCAAGGAGGCATTATCCTCTCTTAACATGTCAAAAGGTCCACCAATAGTGCTAGGAAATGACTCTCTCATCGATAGTTTGGGGAAAGGAAGGATTGGTCTTGACCATGGTACGTTCAATAATATATTGTATGTTCCAAGTCTTTCCTCTAACCTCTTGTCAATGTATCAGATGACCTACACAGGGTCTCCAAATAAGGTCATATTCTCCCCTGATGATTTTGAGATCACAAAGATCTCGAATGGTAAATTCATTTCAAAAGGAGTTGTAGATCACACTTCTAAGGTATACATGTTTTCACATTTTCTACCCTACTCAAACCCTTCCGCTCTTCTGATTCATGCTAATGAGGAAAGCAAGCTTTGGCATGAAATATTTGGTCATCTTAACTATAAGTATATTTCTGATCTAAGTGAAAAATAAATGGTCATAGGGTTACCAAATATTAAGTTTTCCAAGGGATTCTGTCAAGGTTGTATCCTAGGAAAACACCCAGAGCATAAATTTGAGAGAGCTAGTCATGAGAGAAACTCTGCACCTCTTGAGTTGATCCATAGTAATGTTGCTGGTCCATTTCATCATATGTCAAAGATTCAATCCAAATATGCATTGACCTTCATAGATGAATTTTCCAGGTATTGTTGGGTTTACTTCTTGAAGCATAAGTCTGAAGTTTTTGGCCTCTTCAAAGTCTTTAAGGATTTGGTTGAAAACCAGTCTAGGAGGACATTCAAGATCCTCATATATGAAAATGGTGGTGAGTATTTCAAGTATGAGTTCATTCAATATTGTGAATATGCAGGTATTCATATGTAGCATTCAATCCCTTACACACCATAGCAAAATGGTGTTGCTGAGAGAAAGAACAGATCACTGAAGGAGATGGCAACCTGTATGATGGAGGCTAAGAATTTGCCACCAAAGTTTTGGCCCAAGGATATAAACTGTGCATCTTATATCTAGAATAGGGTGCCTCATAAGAAACATGATGGTATGACTCATTTCAAAGCTTGGAGTGGGAACAAGCCAGATGTGACCCATTTCAGGATTTTTGGCTCAAAGGCTTGGGCTAGAATTCCAACAGAAAAGAGGAAGGCTTTGTAGCCCCAAAGCCAAAAGTGTCTATTTGTTGGGTAATCTAAAGATTCAAAAGGGTACAAGCTAAAAAATTTGAGCACAAAAAATTCCTTCATTGAAAGGATTGTTCAGTTCCAAGAAGAGCCTTTAGCAGCATCTGAAGTTGGAGAGTCTTCTTCACCACCAGAACCATTGGATGTAAGTGAAGAGACAAATGAGTTTTCTGATTCTGATATGTCTGATAATTATGATTTAATTGCAGATTCTAACAGTCCTACAAGACCAAAATGGGCAGCAAATACCATTCATGTAGCTGGGGAACTAGCTGGAAATCCTAGTGATCCTAGGAGGACTAGATCTCAGTTTGAGAGTGCCCTATGTATGAAAGACCCTTTGTTTGCAGAGAAGTTATATCTAATGGTTGAATCAGACCCACAGACATATGAATATGCAGCACATGATCCAATATGGAAAAAATCCATGAAATAATAATTCAGCTCACTCCAGAAGAACAACACTTGGGAACTGTTTGATCTTCCCCCAGGGAGGTGTTGCTGCCGCAACCTTTTCCCCGACTTCAGTTTTTCACTTAAATTCTGGGACCCCTCCTTATCTTGATTTACTTGAATGTAAGTTTGAAATTTTGGCATCTTTGAGTATCTTTGCTTTAAAGTTGAGCGTCCGTCTTGTTGGCTGGTTGCGTTCAGTTCAATGTGAGTCGCGAGATCGGTTTTAACACTTCTAAGAGTGTGAAGGTTTACCTTAGCGAATTTTTGGTTTTTTGGCCTCATTTGAGCCTTAGCGCTGTTAATTCTTCCCTTTGGATCGGGCCTCTTTTGGAAGAAATGGAGTCTTATATCACTCGCCGTTGCGGCTCTTAGACCAAATTCTCCGTCCGATCCACTTCTCTCCGACGCCCGATTCGGGTTGTGCATCGCTTGCCCCAGAGTTCCGGTTCACCCGATGTTGCGGCTGGGGAGATAAAGTCGGGCCCCGACTTGAGTTTCACCCGACACCCAAGCTCCGCCTTATTTAGCCTCCGGTGCCTTTTTGTAGCCTGCGTTCCGTCCGCCGTTGCGGGTGGTAGAGTAGTCTGTCGTCCGATCCACTCCTCTCCGCCGCCCGATCACCTACGACGCCCATGTTTCCACTCCCCCTCTTCTGGCACTCCTCCGCCGTTGCAGCTCCTGGAGCCTTCTCCCATCTGATCTAAGAACTGCCCGACTGCCGATTTACCTATTCGTTGCCGTTCCGAGCCCCGCATTTCCTCACCCGGATGAACTAGGCTAGCTCGTTGTGAATATATCATTATAATTTTAAAATTATTGATGCCTAATGTCTGAATTCAATGGATAATGCACCAAGTTTGTATGCAGAGATCATCTCATGAATCACTGAAGCAGAGTATCGCGCCGGAAAGGGCAACGTGAACGAATTACCAAGGCGCCGATGGGACATTTTTCTTTTTAGCGGTTACTGTCAGAAAATAAACGCCTGTGGAAATGATGGAGAAGGTGAAAGGACCAGGAAAGAAACTGAATCGTCAAGGGCATTGAAAAGACGCGTTGAGGGAACCCAGAGGAGATGAGTTGTAGTTTAAATAATGGGAAGCTCGATGAAAAGAGGGCTTTTTCCTTAGAAAATTTTGTAATTGTTTGACTTGTAAGAGGAACTATTTCGTTTTGCGAAGTGAACTGCAATTTGGTCTACTGGAAAGAGTAAAGAAGTGAAATGTACCAATGCTATTTAATGAATAATGCTGAAGAAGAACTATTTCGTGTTCAGTTGTATTTCATGCGTTGTAAGGATATTTGATGTTTCGAACCTAAGTTCTTGTTAACTATTCTGCAGTCTTTTCTGGGATGCATTTGCACTATGAGTAATAATTGTTGTTATAGAATGATCGGCTAACTGGTTATTTGAATATTTGTAGTTTTCATGTGCTGTGGGAAAAGTATCAGCTATTTGTGAATTTTCTTACCGTATGCGATTTTGTATTGCTCAGTTAAGATGATAGCCTCACTCCCTAGGGATAGTTTAGATAGTTAGTTATTTCTGTTCGTATCTGGTTTGTTTGCTTGTGAGCATAAGACGAGAGGTAAGAACCTGCGCATCACTTTGTGACCACCCCCTACATTTAAACCAGCCTGGATTTAATTAGGCATGTGCATTGCATATTAAGTCAAAAATACAAATTCCGGTGGACCGTGCCGCAACCGGTAGACCCTTGTTGTTATTTTGACCTGCGGTAGCCGGACCGCAAACCGGACAGATTCCCTGTACCAAACAGTCAGCGGGCTAGTTGGGAACGCTGATTGGGGAGAATCCCTTACTGTTGCCGCCTGCGAATTCCTAGGCCTCAACAGTTTTGGCGCTAGAAGGAGGGCTTCCAGTGCATGGCTGGCTGAGGAAACTCATTTTCTCGAGAAGATTCCTCTGGTTACAGTTCTGGTAGTAGTGTACCACGCAATTCAATTCCGGAAGAAGAAGAAAAAGAATATCTGTACCCTGTCCGCAATGAGATTGTTAACGATCTGAGAAGACATACCAGGGCATACTTAAAGAAGATTGGAGGATTTCCTGTCATTCCCGAATTGCCTAGAAGAGAATACAAGAGGAAAGACCGTCCTCTAAGAGAAGACTCGGTGTTGGTTGGGGACTGGCAAGAACTGGTAGAGACTGCCTTACAAGAAGTAGAGCTACCTTTGAATCAAGAAGGCCCTGAGACTCCTTACACTTCTCCTATTCACACCCTAGTTGGTTCCCCTCCGCACTCTCCACCTCGACTAATGGCAGCAGCTAACGCAAACCAGCCACCTAATCCTCCAAACCCCCCACCTGCATGGAAAGCTAGATCACCTCTGAATCTGACCGCGCCTTTGCACAACCTACCTCAAGCCTTCGAAAAGTTATTGCCTAAGTTTGATCCCAATGAGAAAATATTGGTAGACGATCACTTGCAGAGTTTTTATTTGGCTATAGAAGGATTACGGGCAGGGGAGCATGAAGATGTGGTTTGTAGACTTTTCCCACACACCCTTAAAGGAGCCGCTGCCTCTTGGTATTTCGGTTTTCCTGCCAATTCCATTCCATATTGGAACACCTTCGAAATAATGTTTAGAAGTAAGTATGCAGCCCAAAAGACGCATGCTGCCCTGATGAAAGGACTTTGTGCTTTGAAAAAAGAAAAGAAAGAAAAAGTGCACAGTTTTGCGCAAAGGTTTACAGCCTATCTTAAAAACTTCTCTGATGCAGATAAACCTTCAGAAAAGGTCCTAATCGAGTATTATACATCAGCTCTAGGTCCTGACCTGGCCATGTTCGCAAAAGGTAGGGCCAAACCCACTTTGACGGAAACTTATGAAGAAGCAGAAGTAGTGGAAGCAGAAAGGGAGAGCATTGAAGATTACCCTGAACAGTCTGGGGAGAAAAGGAGAACGCTGCTGTTTACTAAGCCCAAAGAAGAGAAAACACCAGATTACGAAGGTATGGCCAAAATGGTACAGAAGCTGTCTAACAAGGTCATAGATTTGGAGAAAGAAAAAGAAGCACACAAGTTTTTCAGGCCGTATTATAAGAAAAGGGAGGACATCAAGCAGACCCCTCCCCCCTCTTAGAAAACTGCATCCATGAACCTCACAGAGATAGGTATGGATAATTTCTGTACTTTTCATCAACAGCCCCATTCCGAAAAGAACTGTCCGCAATGGATAAATTCGATGACATTGGTCATGAATCAGATGCTGGATTCAAGATTGACGGAAGAAGATGAGGAGGAAAGAAAAGAAAACGTTGCTTCAACAAAAGAACTGGAAGAATAAGAGACTATGGCCTTATGGAGTTCTGTTTTAGTACTAGATGCGGAAGAAGAAAGTGCGCAGGGACGCAAAGATATCAGGGAGGCTAACGTCACAACTAGGAACAAAGGGGAGGTTAGTGATGACAGTTTTCTGCTCCCAAAGATTCGAAGGTTGCAAAGAAACATAAAAAATAAATTCCAAGACAAATCATTGGCTAATCAGATTCTGGAATTCACCATTAACAGCCAGAATCTGAAGCAAGACGGAACGCCACTCAGGAGAAATGAAGAGAATGCGAACATTGATAAATCTCAGTCCACTAGACAACTAATCGAATATGACATTGTTGAAGATTTAAAGAAGATAAAGGCAAACGTCCCGCTGTTTGAAATGTGCAAAATACCTCAGCAGAAAGAAAAATTGTTGAAAGCACTAGAAACAAAAGAAGAAAAGCTGCCCATTGACAATCAGCCGCAGCCAGAAGAAGAAATTGGGGAAGCTAGTAGTGGAGGTAAGTCTAAAACCAAACATCCACCTTTCCTTTTGACGTTTGAAATTTTCAATCACAATGTGCACAATTGTTTAGTGGACTCAGGAGCGTCAATCAATGTCATGCCCATATCGGTTTGTAAGAAGATAAATGGGCAGCCTAAGCCAACCACGTGGAAAGTGGTACAGTTGGATAGGACCGACGTCAAGGTAGTTGGCGAGATGGAAGACGTGTTAATCCGCTTGGCATCCGATGATAGAGTGTTCCAAGTCATCAACATTGTAGTGGCTGACATACCAGATGCGTACGGCTTGGTCCTGAGTTGAGATTGGTCAGCCAAATTAAATGGGTATTTCACCACAGATTGGTCACATCTTTGGTTGCCATACAAAGGAAGTCCTAATCAGATCAAGGTTTTGAGAGAGCCTCATATGAAATACAATGTCACTCAATTGGATGGAAAGAATGTACCAGTTGAATCCATATTGGGAAACTACTTTCTGGAACTAGAACCAAGGAATTATCAAGCGGAAGAGGCTAGCAGCACACCTAACAACCAGCCCGATCTCCTTTATTTTTCTCAGGCTGATGAGCTTGATTGTAAAATAGTAGATTTAGATGTAGGAGTAGATTCTTTTTCATTAGACAATGTTTGTTGGACTTTATATTTTGACGGCTCAAAAATGTTAGAAGGATCAGGGGCCGGCTGCGTCCTTATTGATCCACAAAGAAATAAATACTTCTTGTCCTATAGGTTAGAGTTTGAATGTACTAACAATACAGCCGAGTATGAAGCATTGTTGCAAGGACTCAAGAAGGCCATTGAGCTACAGGTTTGTAATTTAAAGGTTTTCAGAGACTCAGAAATAGTTGTGAAACAAATAAAAAATCAAATACACTGTGTTTCCCCTCATTTGAAAGCCTATCAAAACGAGGTATGGGAATTACTCAAACTTTTTCATGCATTTAACATTATTTCAATCCCAAGGATAAAAAATGCAGCCGCTGATTTTTTAGCCACATCAGCTGCCAGGCTGGTGCCCACTAATAATAAATGCTCTATTGAATTAATTTTTAGGCCCTCTGTGCCAGACATGATCACCAACTTGCGAGTATTTGACGATGATCAGCAGATAATCGAATGCTTGACAAATGATGAGACTTTTAAAGGAGCTATTATAGACGATGAGGAACATCAAGCTGAAATGAAATATAATAATTTCATTCCCAAAGGTGTCAGGATGCTGGAGAAAATGTTCGACTTGAATGAGAAATTTAAGAGACCAACTAACGTGAAGACACACAGCTCAACTTTACAGTTCGAGTTAATAAATTTAGGGACCGAAGCAGAGCCCAAGTTCGTGAACCTTGGCAAGTGCTGTTCACCAGCAGAAAGAGACAAGTTCCTGAGTTTGTTTAAGCAGTACAAGGATGTATTCGCATGGACATATGCTGATTTAAAGACTTATGATACCAATATCATCAAACATATCATTCCTATAAAAACAGGCGTCAAACCATATCAGCAGCCTTTGAGGAGAATGCACCCAAAGTTGGAGCCGTTGATTCAAAGCGAGGTGAAGAAATTGCTGGATGCTAGGATTATCTTCAAAGTCAGACACTCTGAATGGGTGTCAAACCTGGTACCTGTCAGGAAAAAATCGGGAGAAATCAGGCTGTGCGTAGATTTCAGAAATCTAAATCGCGCCTCAGACAAAGACAATTACCCGGTACCGCCCATGGAGCAATTGCTACAAATGGTCTCCGGCTCTGAAATGTTTTCATTATTGGATGGCTTCTCCGGCTACAATCAAGTGTTGGTGGCCGAGGAATATCGATTGAAGACAACATTCAGAACTAAATGGGGAATGTTCGCATATAGAAGAATGCCCTTTGGCCTGATTAATGCCGGAGCAACGTTCCAGAGAGCTATGGACATAGCTTTTCACGGATTGATTGGGCGAAGTGTAGTGGTCTACCTTGATGACATCACTATATTTTTGAAGAAAAGAGGGGAGCACACTTTTCATTTAAAACAAATTTTTGAACGCTGCAGAAAGTATGGCATCTCCCTCAATCCAAAAAAATGCGTGTTTGCGGTCACTGAAGGCAGGTTACTGGGACACATAGTTTCAAAAAGAGGTGTATCTATAGACCCAGAAAGGATTAAGGCCATTGAACAAATTCCCATGCCTCATAACAAAAAGGGAATGCAATCCTTCATGGGAACAATAAACTTTGTAAGGAGACTCGTGCCTGATTTCGCCCAAACTGTCAAACCCTTGCAACAAATGGTCAAGCAAAATGCACAGTTTAAATGGACTGAGACTGAAAAGAATGCTTTCAGCAAAATCAAGACCGTTGTTGCACATGCACCCTCTCTTAAAAGTCCATATTTTGACAAAGACTTCATTAGGTATACCTTTGCGTCCGATGATTCACTAGCTGCTGTACTCACGCAAAAGGAAGAGGGAGGTGACGAATTTCCAATCTCTTTTATGAGCACTGGGCTACAAGGGGCTGAGTTAAACTACCCAGCCATTGACAAATAGGCATATGCAGTATTTAAAGCAGTCAAGCAGTTCAGACCCTATATACTAAAGAATCAAACCAAGGTAATAGTCCCTTACCCAGCCGTAAGGTCCCTTCTCATTCAAAAGGAATTAGGAGAGAGAAGAGGAAATTGGGTAACAGCCCTTCAAGAATATGATTTAGAATTCAAACCAGCCACTATAGTGAAAGGTCAGGGGCTATGCAGGATGATGACTGGAAGCAGTAATAATGAAGAACAAGCATGGAATGATGAAGCTGAATTGCAGGTAATGGATGTTTGTCCTTTATTCACAGCTCCCGAATCTTGGTATAGAGACCTTGTACATTACCTACAGTCTGGGGTATTGCCTGAACATTGGAGTTCCAAACAGAGAACAGCTTTACGTCTAAAGTCAGCGTCCTACCAACTCGTAGAAGGCGTACTATTCAGAAAAAATTATGATGGGGTCCTTTTAAGATGTTTGGAGAAGGCAGACGCTGAGAAAGTAATGACTGAAT
>LPNX010186348.1:0-10139 GCA_001517045.1 Pseudotsuga menziesii | reverse complement strand
AAATGTGTATGTACATCCCTAAAGCCTCATAAGGTACAGGCCATAGCTACAAAACTCGAGGGGAGTCCCCTGCAATCCCCTAATGGGAGTCGTACCCTGCATCACTGTCAGTGTCTGCTGCCTCTGACTCCTCTCCTCGCTCCACCTCAGGCGAGTCCTCATCCCATCTAGGCTCCTATGCCCGTGCCCTGTCCGCCAATATGGCCACCCGGATTGCGATCGATCTGAAATCCCGGGGTGCCCCCAAGCACTCCTGAATCACGGCCGGATCGATATCCCGCCACCCCTTGTCAGTCACCCCCACCAGCAACCGGTCTAGCAGCACCCGTACAGACTCCATTGTCCCCTCTGTATCTGAACGACGCACCTCCCCCCACCCAGGCAAAGCTAGAATGGCCACAACCCCTCTATGTGCCACATGCCCTGGCGGTGGCCTAGGACTCACATCTACAAATCACCCATTTGTCAGTCCCAATATATCAACAATATATCATATACATAAAACTGGACAATGCAATCAAATCATACATACCATCTGGCCCCCATGCCTGTCCTGGTGGTCGCGGCGTGTCTGGATCTCCAGTGAAGTCCATATCTCTGTATGGATAATCCTCCAGCGTCAATGGTAGCTGGAGCCACTGCAAGTATAGATCCTACGTAAAGTACCGCCCAACGTCCCCGCCACCACGGCAGTGCATCATCTTGCCCCACCGCACCATCTGAGGCTCTCTCAAGCCTCCTGCTCTGAACGGCACCCGCAGCCGAAGTGTGGGGACCCTCTCCATGAAGAATGCACACAAAAATGAACCATAACAGAACCCCTTACCAGATTCCTTCGCTGTTGTCAGCTATCGCTGCACGCAGGTCAGGAACATCTGGCCCCACGCAAAATAGGTCCTGGCTAGTACATGCTCCACGAGCTGCATCTGACCCCCAAACACCTTCTCCAGTGACTGGGACCCCAAAATACGCACCACACATGCTGCCATCGCCCGTACTGCTGGCTCCCGTAGGTCTCTCACCAAGAGTGCATTCCGATGCACCTGAGCCTCTGGCCGACAGAACCGCTCCAACATGTCATCCATATCAAGGTCCACAGACACCTGCTGTTGTGTATCTGCTACCCTCCCCAGGAAGGGCAACCCCGTCAAGAAATAAAAATCAGTGAGGGTGAGGTCCACCCTCTCTCCCTACACTCGAAATGCCGGTATGTCTGGCTCCCAGAAACCAACCAATCGGTTCAGTAGAAATCCTGCTGACCGCATCATAGGCACCTCAGCGAATTTCAACAGTCCAAAAATCCCTAGCATTGACCGCACCCGACGATCCTCTCGAACAATAGTCACGATCTCGTCTGAGACCTCTCGCTCTCTCCATAACACCTGTGGCATCCTGTCAATCATACTAAGGAACCTCATCAGACCAATGTTAAAAAAAAAAAAAACCCGACCGCGACTGTCGGGCCTCAACCCGCGGCCCCAAACCGCGGCTGTCAGGCCTAAACCCGCGGTCCACAACCGCGGTTGTCGGGCCTAAACCCGTGGCCCCAGACCGCGGCTGGCGGGCCTAAACCCGCGGTCCACAACTGCGGCTGTCAAGCCTGAACCCGCGGTCGTGGACCGCGGTTCCCACCTGCCAAACCTGCGGTCCACCCACGTGGACCATACAAATCATCCCCTGGGACCCACTACCCACCCTCCAAACCCAAAAACAATGCAGGTATGAGTTTAACAGAATACTTGTATCTCCTGACTCTACAATCGACTGGTCAGATCGTCCAGAAATGACACCTTAGCTCTGGTCCACTGTGATCACGAGTCAAAGTCCACTAGTCAAATGACACATGTCATGTTGGGCCCACTTACTATTTATAGTCTGTTGACTTTTCTTTTGTTTGGCCATTCTGAACCCATATGGAGTCTGTTTTCCGAACCGTTTCCACCATTGGATTCAGCATGACGAGGCCGTCACAACAGTCACCTCGTTGCATCATTTTTTCTACGCCATTTTTTTCCCATTTTCAGACACCGCCAGTCATCTCGATTTATGTGCCACTTCGGCCGTTCTCTGTTTTTCACACTGTTGATATTGCCGCATTCCTTTTTCCGAGCTCATGATGATGCTTGAGATCGTTTGTCGCTCTCACTTGGTACAATTTCAACATTGCAACCTGACACCTTGCTACCCCGATTTGCACGCCACATCGGCCACCATCAGATTGTTCCACACTTTTTACACAAGCCATTCACTCATGTCATACTGCAAATGTTTCATTATTTTGCCACCATTTCATTCACCCCGCAAGGAGGCCCACCAGTGTTCCCCCCACACCCTAGTTCCTGGTCATCACCAATGTTCCCTTAATTGAACACTTCCTCCTTGCCTGGCCTTTCCATTACTTCAGAGTCTTCTTATTTTCTTTCAGACTCCTTAAAATTGAAAGCAATCACGAGCATGAACTGTCCTGGGCTCAGAAAATCCACACGACAGTACCATTCCATTTATTCAGAGTCTGCTTATTCCTTTCAGACTCCTTAAAATTGAAAGCAACCATGAGCATGAACTGTCCTGGGCTCGTAAAATCCACACGATAGTACCATTCCATTACTTCAGAGTCTTCTTACTTGCTTTCAGACTCCTTAAAATTGAAAGCAACCAGGAGCATGTACTGTCCTGGGCTCGTAAAATCCACACGACAGTAGCATTTCACCACTTCAGAGTCTTCTTATTGCTTTTAGACTCCTTAAAATTGAAAGCAACCACAAGCATGAACTGTCCTGGGATCGGAAAATCCACACGACAGTACCATCCTATATACACACTTCTTCTAGTTCCCTAACCCATGAAAAAGTCCCCCCACACCATCTAGCACTATGATCAATCCTCTCGGCAGCACCCCCAATCAGGTCGCCTTTGTTCAGAGTGTTCTGCAGTCTCCTGCCATTTGACCACAGCATTGAGTCTCCCTCAAAACAGTCACCCTCCCAGATCCCATACAGCTATGATCCCTTTACCACCAGTCAGTTTCATATGCTCCCCGATCACCGCCGCCATCATACTCTGAACAAAGGAATTTTGAGTCCACCCACTCTACTTGCCTAGTTATTTACCCCAGTTTATCAACCCTGCCATCGGTACTATCACATTTTGGTTTTGCACCTCGCGCTCCTGTCAAGGAAACATCATTGCCTTGATAGTTGCCGGTCTCCCTCTGTCGACGACAGCCCCTCTATTCCAGAGGATAGACCCAGAGGTCCCTGCATCTTGGACCCATCACCATCTGTGGTGAGTGCCTACAGACCATTTTGAGAGGAATCATCATTGCTTCTCCAAATGGTTGTTTCTCACATGCTCGACTTCAGCACCTTTATCGCATCATCGAGAATCGCGCAGGATGTACATTCCTTCCATTATGTGTCGAAGACCCCGGATTGCCCCCGACTCTAGCACATTGGTGAGTCACTTTGGAATGCCCAGTTATATGTTCCCGTGGATTTCCGGGCTGCGTTGGCGATTGTATTCGGAAGCCATCCAGTTCCATGCTTCCTTGAGTACCCAGTTCAGTTCCAGTTCAGTGCACCATTGCGAGTATGACCCTTGTCACTCTGATCCAACAACTCAGCATTTCCTTTGGTACCACATTCAGTAGCACTGCTGTCATTCCAGTGCAACAGTTGTTCAGCTCAGACATGGTCAGCCCAGTAGTATGTTCTAGATTTGTGTCCTTTCTAGACCCTTATGATATACACAGGGGTTTTCTATATATCCTACAGGTCCTTCTTTTCGGGCCTCACAGTTCCTTTTATGTATCTTGATACGAGCATGGGTATGCCCGCCTCGTCCATATATTGAGACTCTTACTCATTCAGCATTTGAGGCCATTTATATTTCAGGTCCCCATATTTTGGACCCCATTGTTATTACTATGATATATCCTGATACGAGCATGGGAATGCCCGCCTCATCCATTATGAGGTTATGTACTTTTCAGTCCTTGCAGTTGGTTCGAGATCATTGTTCCGGGCTTCAGTTGGTTTCTTCTCTTCTCCACACCCCAGGAAAACCATATATGACTTATGATGTCCATCAGCCATACGATGAGCTCCTGCCCTCGCACATCAGGGGGAAATCTGTTAACACCCAAAAAGTGTTCACTACCTCATCTACCCCATTACATGGCTCATTTGTCCATTTTCCTACCATATTTTCCTTAAAAACTCATAAAACCATTTAAAATGCCTCCAAAAATATCCAAAATTCTTCTAAAAAGGCAAAATCCCCCAAAAAGGGAAGAAAAAATATAAAATAATGAGGAAAAAAGAGGAAAAGAGGAAAAAACCCTAAAAAGCTGCCCTGAACCATATGGTTTCCAAAAAACCATGGGCCAGCACTCCACCACTGAAAAACTATCAATAAGTGATGGAGACCCCTTATTTCACATCCACAATCACAAGCATCCTTACTCTGCCAAAACTGCTCTTGAAACCCTAGCTCACCCTTTGAGCTATTTTCACCATTGAGAGCCCCTTTTGGCCCATTTCCACCATCGAAGAAAGAGAAGGAGCAGCTGGAGCTCGGAGCAACCTCTCGGATCAGTGCAACGGGCTTCACCAACTTCCACCTCGGAGGTAATATCAATAAAAAATCATTCTTTATATTTTGCTGTCTTATTTCATGCACGTGTTTTAGATTAGTTTTTATTTCTGTTTAGCATTGTTATTTTCCACTTATTGAACTGCTACTAAGGAGTCCATTATCCTTAGTAGGTGCTCATTCACACAAGCTAGGGGTAAAACCCTAGCTACACTTGTTAACAGTTCACATCATTGGCCGGTAATCAAGTGGTTTCTACGATGTTTGACTTCAGATCATTGTAATAACATGGATAGAATCATACTTTATGGAAGACGAGACGAAGACCCTGAGTATTTGTTTAAAGCGCTTATTGCTTTTCCCAAGGTTGCGATGGATTTTTGTATATATAGCATGGATTCACATTTGTATGGTCATGGCTATGCTCAAATTTGCGTCTGTATGACATAGATCTACATTGTATGTCTGGTAGCTATGTCCAAGTTTGAGTCCTCTATCACATGGATCTACATTGTATTCTAGTACACATGCTTGTTTATTCCTCCCATGGATCTGCCTTGTATTGATATGAAGCCACGAGTTGGTTACTTGTGTCTATGAGTCAAAATAATGATGTACTACCGATGCCTACTTGAAAATATGCTCCAATCGAGCTGACATCTTCACCTCGTAGTGACGACTTGTTCTCTCAAAGCTCTCATTTATCGTATCCCTCTAAGACTCATGATTTGGGGGGAATCCTGTTATACCAAAATCCTGTCACGACCATGTGATAATACCTTTGACACATGTACTTTCCCTGAATCCCAACACTTGGAGTGGAAACTCATACCATTTTGTCAATATTTTACAAAAATGCTCAGCACCATGCTTTCCCCTTTGTCCATGAGCGCTACCTTGCTCTAACCGTCTATCCCTTGTTATCCACAAGTGGTGCCACCGCTTATGGCCCTTAGTCCATGAGCATTTCTTACCTGAACTGCTCTATCATAGAAGGAGAAGCACAGTACCCTAGGTAAAATGGGAAAAATAGAATATTGTCGAGGCTTCGAGATCATGAGCCTCATGTCCTCCCTTATCCCTATCATTGTGGGTCAGTTGAGCTCAATATCCCTTATCATAGGATCTTAGAGGCCACCTCATCCACAAATCTCTCAACCATCCCTATCCATTGAGCCTTATAAATACAAGCTCATATCAATGGTTGAGTGGGAGAACTCTTAAGGTATTGTTATGTTGTTGGATTGATCACTTGGACCAAGCCATTAGATAGCATAGGGAGCAAGTAGGAGCTTATAGCAATGAACATGTTTGGTTTCATGGAGATGCATGTCAACGCTAAGGCTTGATTGGTTGTAAACTTCTCCATTTTATCTTAATGCAAATATGATTTCCATCCCACTTTGCTAATGTTGTTTGATTTCACATGTAAATGTTGTTGGATTCCTTAGTCATTGACATGGATTAGTAGATTATGTTCTGGTAGATTTGATGTGTTTGCATGTTTAATATGATTACAGGTACATAGGTTTACTATCAAAGCATTACATTCTAGGTATCTACAACATCTAGGGAGGGTCTTCATCCTTTGTCATTCACTTGTTCTAGATCTGAACCATTCAGACCAGAGGAACACCTTGCTATCCGCAGAAAGTGAAATATTCCTACTAATAGCATTTGAGGAGCATAAAAAAAAATATATTTCATTTGTAATTGTGGTGGAGTATCTAGACACTTGATTGTTCAAGAAAGAAACAAAGCTTGGGTAATATCCCATTGAGGAGTACCATATACCATTAATCATTGTGGTGATGGGAAACTCACGCAATCGAGCAAGAAAAACAATAAGGAAGAGGATACCCAATGAATTCCTTAAAGAAATTAAAGAAAAGAAAAGAAATGACATGACCAATCGAATATGCTCTATGGACAGTCAACCAATTCCAGTTGTTGAGGTTGCCATAGTTCTTCCTACAAATCCACATCATGAAAGACAAAAGCATTTTCTTGAGGGGCCTTGAGTCTTCATATAAATTGAAGAACAAGCACCTCATGAAAGTGATCAAGGAGTAAAACATAGGTGTGCATCAAGGCCACCTGAAACCTTTGCAGATTTAACTGGATGTAGGTATACAAGTGACGAAGTTAGAGAGACATTGAATTATGTCTATATGCTCAAAGAATAAAATGTTGTTCAGACCACCGAGGAGGATTTCTAATTTCCACCATCCAACTGGCAGCAAGAGATGGAGGGACATGAAGCTCATGTTCAAACACCAGGCCGACCGGTTGATATGGTATAGGGTGCAGTTCTACCACCCTACCTCCATTAGAAAATTCATGTTGAAGAGCTCCAAAATGTATATAGATCGATGAAAGTCTCACTAGTTCACTTGAAGGTACATTTTCTAAACGTAGTATTGCATATCAATCTCAACAAATACACTTGGTCACCTCTTAGGTTAGTAACGAGTTCCTAAATGGTATTTTTTTCTTCATGTATTTATACTTCATATATGTAACAACCTATTGAATTGTACATATTTATTGTTGATCTATTAGGTACTGGTTTGCAACTTCATGGAGCAATTATTTGAAAAGACACAACAGTCTATAATGCATGTACATGTGGCTAATTGGAAATATGAGTAGTTTAAAATGTGTAAGGATACATTTCCTATTGGAACTATATTATCAATTGTCAATTTTGTAGAAAACTAAACTCTTTAACCACAAAATGAGATTCAAAGTCAATATTATCACTCAGACTAGGTCATCATAATGGTCCATATCACCTATAGACATGGGGTGGATAGTACTGAAGACAAAAGGGTTATATTGAAGGAGCATCACTTTTACATACGTGATGGCAGGTGTCATGACTTGGCTTTTATACAACATAGCTTTCAGTTGTTCTACAATCACCTGGAGGATAACAATATACAAATGAAAAAACATTGGATTTGGTCTGATGCTTGTGCAGGGCAATTCAAACATTCTCGTGTCTTCCAATGGTTGTGAATTCTCCACAAGAGGCACAAGGTGCCACACATTGGAAACTATTTTGAGACCAAACACGAAAAATAGAAACATAATGGAGCAGGTGCATGCATCAAGACATGGTCTAGTCAAATGGAAATAGGTAGGTAGTTAGGTATGTGGTAGTGTTGGCCACTTTTCCTAACTCGTGCAACCCAGGTTCTATGCAGATCATCTTCCCAACAAACACCTGAGATACTGGCCTGACAGGGCAAGCCCCATTCAAAACATTCACAAAGCAGGTGTAGTCTCACTTGAGATATCTCTTCGATGGGTAACCACTGGAACCATGGTTCTGCGATTCGTCGAGGGATTATAGTCCCTTGGTGCGTGGCTAAGGAGCTCGATCAAATCACAAGGATGGATTCATTTCCACTAAACTGTACCATACACTGCACATATATTTTATCAACAACTAATTACATGACACAGATTCAGCCTTAGTACTTTAAACATAAAATAATATAAATGTGAGCTAATAGATAGATGAAATATAACAGACGCGCACAATGATTGTACCATAAACATAAACTAATACCCAGAGCAATGCATAATAACCTATTCATGCATTCAAAATTTTATTGAAAGTACATCATTCGTTCAACCATGAAAGGACTTGCATCATAAGCATAAACATAAACAAAAACATAAATAACCATACACATCCAATCATCAACACACAGGAGATTTCACATGGAAACTAATCTGGGAAAAACCATAAGGCACTCTTCATCTGTCATGACAAATAAATGGCACCTTCAGCCTACACTTGACTGTATAATGTCTTAGATCTACCTTTTGGCTCAAACTCTCTCTTGCTCTCATGCTCTCTTTCTTATTTCTCCTAACTACTACTACCATCTATATATATGCACACGGCCTGGATCGACCTCTCTATCATCTGCACCTCTCTAGTAGAGGTTCTCTTCTACTGCACTACCTCTATATACATCATGAAGACTTCTGACTAATATACCACTCAGATCTCTCATCTTTTCTCTGCTAAACCATCAAAATCAATATTAAAGAAGCCTAAACGAAACCTCCAAATCCACTAAAAAGCAACAATCACTGGAATCCAACCCTCTAACTATTGAATCCCTCCTATTTATACTATTTTTACATGACTACACAGGGTTGAATGCATATAGGAAGTCCATTAACTAACACCATCAGCCACCACCCAGGTTACAACTATGGTGATCATTACTTGACATGAGGAACTAACGGCCTTCCTTATAGCCTGCATTCACTCGTGTGGCATCCGTCGACTTAAGCCAACTTCAGCACTCACAATCGCCCTATTGCTTTTGGTCGTTAATCTACACTTGTGCTACTATTTTACCCTATGACATCTTCCTTCCGCACATGTTACAACTTTTGTGCATATTCCTTCTTCTATGCATTTTTCTTTGTCTACACAGATTTCCTTATCTATGCAAATTTCTTCTATTCCTGTTGTGTGCTTCCTTTTCCTTGTTTTTGCTTGCACAGTGGATTGATTCTTGGGTGTTTCTTCGTTTTTGCTTATTTCTTGTGTGATTTCCCCAAGCCCAACATCCCCCCAACACTCACATGTGGCTCGTCCCGAGCCATGAGGCAACGGACCTGGGAGGCGGCACAACATGAGTGGTTTTTTCTTTGAAATAGTTTTTTTTGTTGTTGCATGCCTTGACCTTATGGGGCCCTGCCACATTCATCATGGTATAGTTTTAATTGGCTATCATTGATCACACCCACAACCGATGTTCCATCCATCTTATGTAGTTTCACCACTCTTGTTTCAGTAATATGTGCAACCACATATGGGCCTAGACAGTTTGTTTTGAGCTTACCTAGGTGCTTGAATAACGTTTTTTCATACATCAGAACAAGTCCACTGACCTTGAACTGTTTCGTTATGATGTTGCGGTAATGCCACACTTTCTACCGTTGTTTTTCCATGTTTTGATGGAATCCTGTAATGAAGCGTTCTTCCTCCATTTGAATTAGCTACACAAGTATTTTCTCTATGGCATCAGTATCTGTCATTTCTGTTAACGCATGAATTCATAGGCTCGGCACAATGTACTCCATGGGCACAACTGCTTCTTGGCCATAGACTAAATGGAAAGGGGTGTATCCATTTAGTCATTTGCATGTTTTTCTGTAATCCTATAATACTGTTGAGACTTTTGGTCACAGTCATCTCTACACACATTATAGACCTTGGGAAATACATTCTCCAGTATCTTGTTGAAGGACTCAATAGTTCCATTTTCTTGAGGATGGTAGGTTTTTGTCTTATTGTGCTATATTTGGAATTATGCAGTCAATTTAGCAATTAGTTTGTTTACAAAATGTGTACCTTGGTTGTTGATAAGGATCTTCGGGCAACCAAACCTTGTTACCACATTTTCAAAAAGAAAACTCGTCGTAGTTGTTGTAGTGCAATCTTTCACAGGTGCCGCTTCTTAGCAGTTATAATATAGCACACACCAATCTTTTTCCCTAGCAGACTAATAGGG
>LPNX010186342.1:170967-209761 GCA_001517045.1 Pseudotsuga menziesii | reverse complement strand
TATATATATATATATATATATATTAAATTTTAATTTAAAATATATATATATATATTAAATTTTAATTTAAAAAAAGTCAATCTATTTTATTATTTTATAATTACATTAATTTTATTTTATATAAATATGAAAATTATTCAAATTTAAATACTAGAAGCTATATATGGTTTTTTTTTATGGCTAAATAAGGCCTTCTTCGCGTTTGCAGTGTTGGAGGGTATACTTTTTATTTATGATAGGAACTTTCTTAAACTAAAGGTAGGAATGGGTCTCGGTTCAAACAATCTAGTCGAGTTGATGGCTTTGAGATGCTTACTAAAAACGACAAGAGAGAAAGGGGTTGTGTAGTTGCAGGGTTTTGGAGACTTATCTTTAGTCAATGACTAGATGAAAGAAGATTTATAGAGTCAAAATGTTTCACTAATACCCTTGGTTGAACAGTTTAAAAGTTATTTACACTATTTAAAAATATCTCATTCATGCATGTATTTAGAAAATTAAATACATAGGAAGACGATATTTCAAAGAAGGGGCAACAAATTGAGGTTGCTAGTTATGTACCTAGAGGAATATTTAGGTGGAATCTTGTCCTTGTCTAGTCAACCAATTTAGTTTCAGTAATTTATACAATTTTTTTTTTTATATAGTATAATTAAGAGATTTTGGTTAAGCTCTTTTTGTTTTTGGATTGCATAAGTCCCAAATAATTGGGCTGAACTTTGCCAATAAAACTACTATGAGTGTTTTTGTGATTGATCTTTTGGTTACACTGTGTATATGGGTGAATTCATGAATATAGGTAACACTTTCTGGCCAAAAGTGATGGTGAAAATATGACTTTTTACTCATTTATTAAATTGAAGCCTTCACAACTCATTAATGCCTTGTCAATCACGACATGCAACAAAGAAACAAAGCGCATAGAATTATGTTTTCTTTCCACATGTATTTAAAACAAGTGAAATTATCAGCAAAGCTACTTATACCCGCCTTTAATAAATATTGCAATATATTAGTTATTCACAATTCAAAGTTAAAATTTAAAATAAATCTGAAAATTAAACTAAACGTAAGAGAAGTGACACCTACTATTCCGACCTTTAAAAAATAAAATAAATTAACAAAATAAGTAGTGCAAATAGTATTGCTTATGTTAAAGATGACCATCATGCCAAATGGAAAATTATAAAAAAATATTAAGGCAATTAGTACCTTGTTTTATAAGAGAAAATAATATTTAATACAAATTTAATTAATAGAAATTAAAATGATGTTTTTAACTTTTGCTGAGCTCTTTTTTACATAATAAGCTAACACTTTTAGATTTATTCTTGAAAAAGTATATGATAATTATTAAACTTGCATAATCTTGGTGCCCTTGGGTATTTGAGCCACGTAAATACATTTATGCATTCAAACATGTGATTTAAACACTTTAAGAATAATATATTTTGATATAAAAATCACTTGAAAGTCTAAAACATCTAACAAATAGATTAGTCCCATTGTAATAACTTCGTATTCAATTTGTTTTGAGAAATATTAATTACAAAGGATTATGATAGAAATACAAATTCAATATTTTATAAATATAATTATAACTTATTTTAGTCTTATAAAAATCTTTATAAAATGATAATTACAAAGGATTAAGATAGAAATGAAAATTTAATATTTTATAATTATAATTATTATTTATTTTAGTATTATAAAATCTTTGTGAAATGATAACACCATTTTTTATGATTATTAATAAAAAATAGTGTTTTTTATGGCAACATACTTTATGAGGAATTTGTTTCCTCTTGTCTAGTTGAAGACATCTTAGCTTTTTGGACAATTTGTACTTAAAGTTTTGTTGATTAGTTTTTTGGTAGAGCAGTAAAATGTGTTTATAGATATCTTATTAGCAGATTTTTTTTTAATAGGAAGATCAACTTTATCTCGTTTCGTCTTTTTAGAAGTATCTATACAATATTATTGCATATCTAAGGTTTAACTTGTATGCCACTAGATCTACTAGGAGCATATACTTTTCCTTGTTCTTATTGCCTGTACTCTGCGTGGAGATTCTACAACTTGCATAGATTCAAGGGGCTGCATAGTCCACCATAAGTTAATTAGTTGTTGTCACTTTAGTTGTTAAAACGTTTATAAGCCTCCGGAAACTAAGAAGTGCAAGTTTTTTCACTTTACTTTTATGTTTTTTGTTTTTAAATATGGATAAATTTACTTTTCACTCTATGAGGAGATAAAATCAAAATCTATATGACCACAATGAGTGGCTTAATTGGCTAAATGTGGAAAATAAAAGGGTATAATGCCCCCACAGGTCAAGGTGTCCATTCCTGTCAAGGGGTCAAATCTGCGATGCAGAGGCAATTTTTCAGTTGAAAAAAAAAATCAAAACCTATATAACATGCCAAAATATAACAATAAATCAATAAACTTTAAATCATATTTATTATAGTTATGTATATAAGTTCTAATTGGATTCATTTATAATTCATATCAGAGTTTAAGGTTTCCTATTATTTTTAGTTGAACAAATTTAATTAAATTATATTTACTGTACAACATAATAGAAGCATTAAAATTATATATATATATATATATATAGGTTTATGTAAAATGTTTATAAATTAGCATTACTTATAAATCTTTTGTATATTTAAAAAAAATTATACACTTTATTAAAACTATTTAACAATTATATATTAAATTAAATATTTTAAAAAATAAAATAATTTTAAAATTGAAATTCAATCAAAATCTATTTAAATGTAAAATCTAGTTATGAAGAAATCAGTAAAACAAATATTTATACATATTTATTTAAAATTTAGAATTATATGATATAACTTTAGAATTATCTGGTCATGTCAGTGGTCATGGCACCACTGACATAATTTAGTTGACTTATTAACCTTTTATAACTCTTCCTTGGTAACATATTGCATAATCTGTGGTGCCATGTAAATATCCTAGACCCTCTTTATAGTTGTCTAATACTCCTTCCCTAGTTTTGACATATATCTGCACAAAACTCCCATTGCATGAGCAATGTTCAATCTTGTATAGACTTGTATAGACCATTGCATACATCAAACTATCAATCATAAGCACATGGAACTCATGACATATCATGTTCCTCCTCCTATGTCTTGAGATACTAATCTATAGATAAATTTACATTTATAGGAATAGGGACCTTGACCAACTTACTTTCCTGCATGTTAAATCTCTGTAGTGTCATCTCAACATATTTTCTTGATTGCATGATCTCTTTTAGTCTCCATTCCTGGTATGAAGTTTGCAGCACTAAGATTCTTCATGTCAAATTTGGAGGATAGTTGTAATTTCACCTCCTTTATGACATCTTTGTTGTTTCCAATCAACAACATGCCGTCAGCATACAATATTGTATTCATTAAGTGATCACCAACTTCTTTGGAGTATAAATAATGATTAAACTTGCTTCTCACAAACTCCAATCCAAGGATGTACATGTGAAACTTTTGGTACCACACCCATTGAGATTGCTTTAGATTATAACGACACTTCTTTAGCTTATAGACCAACTCTTTCCTTCCCTTTACTGTAAACTCTTTTGGTTGTTTCATGCATATTTCTTTTTCAAGATCCCCATGTAAGAATTCTTTTCTTCACACCTATCTCCTCTACTTCAAGATCAAAAGAAACAACAGTATCAAGAAGCAATCTAATAGAAGTTAATTTAGCAACTAGAGAGAATATTTCACCAAAATCAATTCCCTCTACCTAGGAATATCCCTTTGCTACTAAGCGGGATTTGTATTTCTCCACTTTACCTTTTGCATACAACTTCTTTTTAAACAACTATTTGCTACCAACGACTTTTCTTCCAGGTTGTAACTCAATTAGATCCAAAGCTTCGTTTTTGTCCAAGGCATCCATTTCTTTAACCATGGTTTCTTCCATAGATTGTTATCCTCTAAATCAACAACTTCCTTCACATTTCTAGAATCATAATTAGTAATAGATAAAGCAACACTAGATTGCAAATCACAAAGTGAATACCTTTCCAATTTCCTTCTTTCTTGATATAATTTCCTCAAGACTAGGGTATGAGATTCTTCTTCTTTTGATTCATCTTCTTCTATTGAGTTAGATTCTTCATCTTCTAACACAAAATATAATTTCTCTACTTCCTTTTCCATTGGAATCATCTCTTTGACCTCTCTAAAAAGAACATCTTTGACCTCTCTAAAAAGAACATCTCGACTAGAAACAATTTTCTTAGTTACAAGATTCCAAAGCTTAAAACCTTTCATACCATCTTTATAACCAATGAGGATACATTTTTCATATTTATTATCCAGCTTATTCCTTTTCTCCTTTGGAGCATGTGCATAAGCATCACAACTAAAAACTTTCAGATGTTTAATAGAATGTGTATTACCAATCCATACTTCATGTGGAGTTTTGTCAACCAATGTTGATGTGGGTGATCTATTTATCAAGTAACACAATATCTATTGCCTCTGTCCGTAATTCTTGTCCAGTCATTGTATTGTTGAGCATGCTCCTTAACTTTTCTATCAACGCCTTATTCATTATTTCTACAACTCCATTGTGTTGATGTGTGTATGAAGTAGTCTTTTTTCTTGTTATACTACACTTCTTACATAGTTCCTCAAATGCATTCTGGAAGAACTCCCCACTCTTATTTGTCCTCAACACCTTTATTTTCTTTTATGTATGATTCTCTACCAGAGCCTTAAATTATTTAAACATGGGAAATACTTCAGATTGTTCCTTTAGAAATCATCTATAAATGAAACATAATACACATATCTAACTAATGATGGAACATGCACAAGTCCAAACACATCACTATGTATTAACTCTAAAATTCCCTGTGCTCTTATAGCACTAATTGCAAATCTTACTCAATTTTGCTTTCCATATATGCAATGTTATTAAAACCTATCATGAGAGGGAATGTTGCCACCCAAACCTCACTAAGACTACAATGTTGATGCCTTGACAAGTGGAGGTAAGATGAGAAAAAGGGATATGCTTTAATTGTGATAGTAAGTATAGTAAGGGACATAAGTGCAATGAGAATAAATTATTTACATAGACTGTAAAGAGGAAGAAGGCCTAGAACATAATAGTGTCAAGAGGTAGATATCGGAAGATACTACTCCAACCATATATTTCATGCATTGTCCAACATTAGCATTGCTTAAATTCTCGGGATAGAAGGATATAAAAAAAATGGTAGAAATGTTGATTGATTATGGTAGTACCCATAACTTAAGTCATTACAAATCAACTAAACTTCTTAATTACTTTATATATACAACACCAAAATTTGAATTAATGATTGTAGATGGAGGTACCATCAATTGTCAAGGAAATGCCAAAGTATTAAGCTTACTATGGGGAAGTATTTATTGGATAGTCTAATTATTGTAATCAAAATGGGAAATGTTGGTGTTGTAATATGGGTCAAATGACTACAATCATTGGGAACAATGGCTCTTAATTTTCAAGAACTTTTAATGAGACTATCCTTAAAAGTAAAGATTAGTAAATATTTTTTTGGAAGAGCGCCTGTGTTGTAGTACGTTGGAGTGCTAAAGGCGCATGGGCTAGGGTTTGCAGGCCTGCTCGGCCTCCCCATGGATCCTCCGGATCCAGCATCCGTCGAAGTTTGTTTCCAATCCATCATTGCTTCTCTTCCTCCCTCCGTGGCGCCCATCCCTCCTTCCTCTCAATTTGTAAAACGTGTAGATGTGTCGGAAGTCAAGCTCTCCTTAGCCGCCTCCAAGAGAAAAACTATTACTCTCTCTGAGAAGGGACTCATCGGTTTGTTCACAGGATTCTGGCCGTCCCCTCTCTCAGTAGATATCTGGCTCAACAAAAACTGGAGAACCCTCATCTAGGGGGAGGTGCAGCAAATATTTTGTGGCAAAGGGTATATTGCTTTCACATTCGAGAAGAAGGAAGATCGGGATCTCTCATATTTAGGAACAAACCCTATTTCACGGGACCAAGAGGAATGTATCTGAACAAATGGGATCTTTTTTTTAATCCAGAGAAAGACATTCCTAAGGATGTTCCAGTTTGGGTAAAAATTCCTCATTTTCCACTCCACTACTGGAATGACGAGGACTTCAAAGCAATAAAAAACACACTGGGTAAATATGTGGACAAGTCAGAACCAAAACCCCCAATGTTCTCATGCGCCTATATCTGCATTGAGGTAGATCTAGAGAAAGGGCTGTCGGAATCCATCAATCTCTCCATTGACGGCTAGATCCATCTGCAAACAGTGGACTATGAACAAATTCCCTTCAAATGTAAGTATTTCCATGAATATGGGAATTTTGCAAAAACTTGTCCGAGAAAACCAGAAAAAGTCATGCAAGAAGGGACGTAGGAGGAAGGATGGAATGTAGCAAGCGGGAATAGAACAACAAAAAACGCAGCAGCAAAGCAGTCTCATACCACAACAAAAAGTGCCCCGGAAATAGGTTTGAAGCTCTCCAAAATGAAGAAAAAGAGATTGATCCTCAAGAGGAGAATGTTCAAGAAGGCCCGTCCCCAGAACTAGAGGTCATTGCAGAAGATTTAACCAACCGAAAAACAAAAGATCCAGAAGAGGAGCCAGTGCATCCAGAAGCAATGAAGGAAACAACAATAAACTCAGAGGGATAAGTTACTCGATCCAAGGCAAAAGCAAGCTCGGAGGAATCCACAGATAACTCAACTGAGGAGCAAGAACCCCTCTCCAGAAAAGGCAGAAAGTCCAACAAGATAATAAGGGAGCAGGAAGTAGCAAGGGAAAAAGCAGCGGGGAAGCAATCCAATCTAGACTTCCTGGTTAAAAACTCTTAGGCAAGCAAATATCTTCTTAGTGCCGAAGAGGAGCGAAAGGAAAAAGAAAGGGCACTCCGTAATGCCAAGAAATAATGAAGCTGGTCACCTGGAGCTGTAGAGGATTAGGAGGCTCTCAAAAGATAGAAGTAATCAAAAGGTTTAAAACAATGGAATCATCCTCAATCCTCCTTATCTAGGAGACAAAAAAATCGGCGTAAGATATTATATCCACATTAAAAACTTTTTGGCCTAAAGGAGAAGGGTGCGCCATTAGCTCAATAGGTGCATCAGGAGGCCTTCTCAGCTGGTGGGACACTGACAAATTTGCAATGCTCTCGGTAATAGAAAATAAGAACTAGCTGTTAATCAAGCTAGTAAATAAAGAAACCAAAGAAATGTTCTGGATTGGGAACATATATGGCTCGACCATTCAAGCTCAGAAAGACAATTTTTGGCAATCCCTTGAGGATCAATGTGCAGGCAAAATGCTTCTTCCTTGCTATTTAGTGGGTGAATTCAATGTCACCATAGTCAAAAGCATGGAAGAACATCAAGCAAAGATGGAGGAGACTGAAATTACAAGGGAGCACCTTCTCAAAGAAATAGAACTTGAGAAGAGCCTGCAAGCAATTCTTAGGGAGGAGGAGCAAGACTGGAGACTGAGATCGCGATTCCTTTGGCTCAAAGAAGGCGACCAAAATACTAAATTATTTCAAAAGCAATGCAGGGACAGACAGAGATGGAATACCATGGGATCTCAAAAACGAGGACGATGCTCTCATCACTGGGCAAGCTACAATAAGTATAGAGGTAAGAAATTTTTTTGAAAACTTATTTAATGATGAGTAGAATGTTTCACAGGATTTCATGGAAGAAATGGTTCGAGACATCCCTGCCCTGATTAGCCCAGAAGAAAATCTGCAGCTCGAAGCCCCCATAACTGAGGAAGAAGTGAAGAAGGCCATTTGGTCCCTTCATCCGGACAAATCCCCCAAGCCCGACGGTTTCCCTATCTTCTTTTACAGAAACTTTTGGTCGCTAATAAAAAAGGATCTCATGTGTCTTATTTCCTGGATGGCTAAAGGAAAAATGGGTGGAGCTACAAACTCCACCTTCCTGGCCCTGATCCCCAAAGAGGCAAATCCCTCCTCCATCAAAAGGTTCAGACCCATCTCTCTATGTAATGCCTCATATAAAATATTCTCAAAAGTCCTATCTCTAAGACTCAAGCCAATTGTTCGATCTCTGATTTCCCCCAACCAAGGAGACTTCATCTCGGGTCATCAAATTAGTGACAATATCCTTATGGTTCAGCAAGCCATTCACTCTAGTACTAAGAGAGGAGAACCAGGTATGGCCATCAAATTGGATTTGGCAAATGCATTTGATAGGTTGAGGCATTCTTTCATTATGTTGGTTTAAAAAAAATTTGGGTTCCCTTCTATCTTCATAAACCAAGTTCAAGCCTGCATAAACTCTCCTTGGATAGCCCCCCTAATCAAAGGAAGACCTACAGATTTCTTTAAGGCCTCCAGAGGAATAAGACAAGGGTTCCCTCTCTCCCCCTTTCTTTATATCCTTGTGGCGGATTCTCTTAGTAGAAGACTCACTAGACTTCAAGATGAAGGTTTACCCCCAGGCCTTTCCTTTTGAGTTGGACTTAATCCTATAAACCATGCTCTTTTTGCTAATGACACTATCCTGTTAGGCATAGCCTCCCCACAAATCACAAGAAATTTCCTGAAACCCTTAGACCTCTTCCTCCATACCTCTAGAAGCTCGACTAACCTGAACAAATGCCAGCTCTATGGCTGGAACAACAACATCACAACTCTTCGTAGCATATCTCAAATTCTGCATATCAAAGTCAACCACAATTAGACCCATTTCACCTACTTGGGTATCCAAATTGTCAAAAAAACCTGTGCCTCATCTATGTGGATGCCGATCATACAAAAAATAAGAACAAAATCAATGCTTTGAGATCCAAGTGGTAAATATTGCAGGAAAGGTAACCCTCATTCACTCCATCCTCTCCTCTTACCCGATATACTCTAGTTCGATGATCCTTTCACCTAAGAGCATCATAAACAACATAAGCAAGGAAATAAGAAAATTTCTCTGGCAAGGGGGAAAGGTGCAAAGAAAGAAATTTCACTTGGTTAAGTGGGATACTGTCAAAAAGCCAAAATGCAGAGGAGGATTGGGAATTAGGGATCTGGAGCAAATGAACAAAGCACTAGGAGCAAAAGTGATATGGAGGATGGTTACCAGTGGTAAGGAACGGTGGAAAGAAGTAATCAGGAAAAAATATATCAAAAAGCCCATATCAAAGATGCTAGATGGAGAGTGGACTGGAAAGGGAACCTCTCTTTGGAAACTGTGCAAATCCTCTGTCAGTCTTATTCAAACGCACTCCTACTGGATTCCAGGAAATGGAAAAAAAATCAAGGTTTGGGAAAACAGAATTCTTGGGCAGCCCCCTCTCTCATCCCTTCCAGGGATGAATGACTTGGCCGAATGGACCAGAAGTGAAGGCTTACACTCCCTACATGATCTCTCTTTGTGGAATCAGAAAGGAATATGGGAGGGATGGAAATAATTGCACCCCCCTTCCCATTTGGACGAAGCTAAGAATCTCCTTATGGATTCACTGCAGGGCATGTTGCCAATCAGCGATACTAAAAAGGACAGCATTGGCTAGGGAAAGAATGGGCATTATACGGTTAATGAAGGATATAAAAGACTTTCAGCGGAACCAACAACAATTGAGCGAACTTGGAAAAAAGTATGGCAAACGGATAGCATCCCTAAAGTTAATTCATTTTGCTAGCTCCTAATACACAATAAACTCCTAACTACTGAGAATCTTAGGAAAAGAGGGATAGAGGGTCCTTCTCGATGTGCTCTATGTAATAATGAAGAAGAAACATCCAGCCACCTTTTCATGCATTGCAAAATTTCTCTGAAAGTCTGGCAGTGTGTTCTCGCCCCGGGAACTATATTCATTCCATCAAGAACAATAGTTCAACTCTTTGATGATTGGGACAAAAACCTCCCTGGCTCTCTAAAAAAGAAGCCCATTCTCAGGCAATTATGGAACACCATTCCCAAGAATGTTTGTTGGCAACTCTGGATAGCTACAAATAAATCTATTTTTAAAGATAAAAAACTGGTTCCTGCTTGAATAGTCTCCAAAGCTATAGGGATGATAGCTGAAAAGTTCACCTCAAATAATATCAGCTTCCCTCACTCTGAAAAGATCTTGGAACCTCATGCTTCTTGGTGTAAAATCTATTTAAAAGACAAAAATTCCCTTAAGTCCAACACCACTTTCAACAAGCAGCTTCATAGCAAACACATATGGGAAATAAGGAAAAGCAACAGTGAATTCACGGCATGGCTTCATGAGAAGAATACCTATTCTCTCTTTTTCGATGGTGCCTCTAAAGGTAACCCAGGGGTGGCAGGTGCGGGAGGGATCCTCTTAGATCCTGAAGGAAAAATTGAACAAACCTATGCCTAGGGAATTGGATGGAGGACCAATAATGAGGCGGAATGGATAGCCCTTCTACAAGGAATGATGATCCTCGTCGACTCAAATCCATTCAAGATTGCAATTTTTGGCGATTCCATACATGTCTTATATAAAATGCTCAATGGATACACCATTGACTCGATCAAATGTCGTCGTTTGTACGATAAAGCTGTCACCCTGCTCTCCCCTCATTATGAATTCTATCATATTCTCTGAACAAACAATGTGATCGCTGATGAATTGGAAAACGTGGGGGCTTCCCTCCCACAAGGGCACTTGCAACTCAATGGGGTTAATTCCCCCCCTAAACCCATTCCATAATGAACCATGACTTAAATAGACATGTTTCCATTTCTTTGGTCACGATGCATTGGGTATATATATGGAATTCCACCATAAACTATGGGAAAAGAGGTGCATTCCCCAAAAGTGGATAGAATCCAGGAAGACATCCAGCGCTTGGTTAGCATGAACCAAGCTAGTCAGGCCCACGAAAACCCTGTTGCAGTTCAACCCATGGAGGAGGAGTCGGTGGAGCAGCCAGTGAAGCCACAAGACTATTTTCTTCTTGTCTTTCTTTGCTTATGTTTTTTTGCTTACTTCTAAATCAGTAGTATGTTAGGGTATATACTACCACTGTTCATCAGATATATGTAAAAGCTATATGTGGAGTTCTTTGGTCTCCCCTCTGGACCATTTTTGGTTTTTTGTTTCATGAACAGCAAGAACTCTCAGGATTGGGGTTTTTTGTAATGAATGGTTGTGCACAGCCTGTTTAATATCACCACCTTTTACTGTTTGTATTAAAAAAATATAGGTCAAATGACTACAATCATTGGGAACAATGGATCTTAATTTTCAAGAACTTTTCATGAGATTATCCTTAAAAGTAAAGGAAGTTGAACTCAGAGGTATTCCAGGGAAACCCCCTAAAGTGATAAGTTCTAATGAAAAGTGTTGCTACTGGAAAAGACCAAGAAACACATAATGAACAACCGCAGGTGCGACTGACGACACAAAATAAAGTGTTGTTCGACGTCCAAAGAGAAAAGGAAGCATTCTTGGATGTAATGGAGTGCTATACTGTGACGAGGGAACTCGATGACAATGACCCACTCAACGTAAACATACCTTAGTCTGAATTTACGCACAGAGTGGAAGGATTTGGTATTTATAATGACCAATTTATGAGTCCATTGAAAGTCAAGAAAATCAACATTGGTTCCCCAGAGAATCCAAAATTTTCTAATATTGGAGATTATTGTGATGATGAGACTGTCGGGAAGATAACATATCTATTTCATGAGTTTGAAGTTCTGTTCCCTATGAAATTCTTAGAGATTAAAGGTATTGTCGGAGACCTTAGAGAAATGAAGATACCTTTAAAGCCCGACGCAAAACCCATCAAGCAACGACCATACCGATTGAATCCATGATATAAAGTAAAAGTAAAGGCAATGATTGGACCGAATGCTAGATGCAGGTATCATAGAACCTGTAGAAGAATTAGAGTGGATCAATCCGAAAGTAGTGCAAGATAAAAAGACTACTAGTGAAGTGAGTATTTGCGTTGACCTAAGAAAATTGAAAGATGCTTGTTTACATGACCCATTTCTGAATCCATTTACAAATGAGGTATTGGAGAGTTCCGGGCTCAATAAATTTACTCATTCAATGATGGGTTTACCACTATACCTTCAACAAAAGAGGCCCCTTGTCAGGCCCTTCCATGATAACACCAGCATGCTAAGTTGGACATTGAAGCCTTAGTTATCATATATAGTGTTGTCCTAGGGAAAAAGGTCCAATCATATACTTGTCATACATATAGGTCCCACATGTGACATAATCACATATTATACATTATACATAGAGGGGTAAGCAATTCAAGCAAGCAGTTTCTTTGTTTCAAGGATAAGATGCCCAATATTTTTTAATGGTTTATTTTATATATTTTAATGTTAAGTATATATATATATATATATTAATGAATTAACAAAGGGTCGATATCCTTTTCATTCAATGTTAGGATTTCATTTACATAATATTGTTTTCTGATAATAAAGAATTTATTCTTTAATCTTGCATGGGAAATCTATTTTTTTTGGGTCATAAATATTGAATTCCTAAAAATGCACTTGATTAAATTATGTTAATGGTAAAGTTTATAGGTTGTATTTGATTGGACTATGTTAGTTTATTTTATAGGTTTTAAAAAATAATATTTAAATATTTAATCATAGAGTTGAATTGATGATAAAATTTTATCTTTGTTCAAAATGTATATTGGCATTTGATTAACAATGTGCTTGAATAGACTGTGTTAATGATGCATTTATATGGTATGCTTGGTTAGACTATGTTAATAGTGCATTTTATAGGTTATCGTAATGGATACTTAATATTTAGAATAGGGAGTCGAATGAACAAGAATTTTTAATCTAAATAAATACATTATTCAAAGCATATACTAAAAATTTCCTAAAAAAGAACTTAGCTAAACTATGTCATTGGTGGATCCACTTTATATTTTTTCATCTTGTTTATTTATTTTCACTCTTTTTTTTAACCATCCCCATTTTTTTTCTTCTTGTTTATTTCTTTTCACTCTTTTTTTTTAACCATCCCCATTGTGGTTTTAATTTTTTCTTTCTTTCTCTTTTTTCTTAACCATCCCCATAGTGGTTTTAATTTTTTTTGGTCATATCTTCTTTGTTCAATAATACGTGTTTTGGTTTTAATGTAATACTTTTATATTATTATGATTTGTTTTACTTTTAACTTTACTGGATTTTATACATCAACACTTAGTTAGTAAAGTTTTTATTTTTTTAAGAAATAGTTTGTAGAAAATTATTGTTGAGGTCAAGAGATAGGGTGGGGTTTGATGGTTGCCCCTACTGAAGTTCGGTTTTGATTCTTGAGGGGAAGTGTACTAATATAGTGCTTCACCCCACTAAGGTAGTGCTTGTACTTATTATGTCCTGGCTAACATTAAGGTTGATTATGTCCTAGTCTTGTTTTTTGAGAATTCATATAGATAAAAGAAAATGCCATTGGAATTAAATATCTAAATGCCCATCATCATATCCTATAAGATGGATTTATAACATAGTTTAGTTAAGTACAACCTATATGATGCACCACTGGTATAGTCTAGTCAATTGCACCCTATCAGATCCACCACTGACATAGTCTAGTTAAGTTATTTTCTAGAAAATATATGATGCACCACTGACATAGTTTAGTGAATTGAAACTTGGAAGATCCACTGATTACCATGATACCGCAATGTATTCTCGATAGAAGAGAAATTTTACTCTGGAACCGCGGTAAATGTTATACAGGTGGAACCCAAAGGAGAGTTCCAGGTGGGATTGCAATGTATTCTCGACAGAAGAGAACTTTTACTCCGGAACTGAGAACTTTTGCTAGCCTTGAATGCCTTTACGATACATGTATGGAGGTGCATATGTTTGAGATCCCAACTAAATGTTCAAGCAGTCGAAACAGTGATCCTATGTGTTTTTTATGTAAAAAAACCTACCTTCAAAGAGTTATTGATAGGTAATTCCTCAAAGAGGAGGTGCCTATCTTTGTGGAAGGGATGATTCCTTTACTTGAATAGTATTGTCTGGGAGAGTCATATTTGAAATTTAGGGTGGGAAATAATGTCCCAATTCATAATCTGGGACCAACCCATCTTAGTCTAATTCTACAAGATTAAAACCGCGAACGTCTCTTATGTCAAAGATGGTTCAACTGGCATGCATGAGCCCTAGATATCGACACAGTCCAGCTTCCCTACTTCTTCATGCGGCCTTGTTATTTATTATGCAGTAAGGCAGCTTGGAGGTGTTATTTGCAGTCATGATAACTACGTGACAAGCAGTGTATATTGTATTCATTCACTCATTGACCACCTACTAACATTTTTTACTACCTATTAATTTGATTTGGCAGTTTCATACTAACCAAACTTTTAACATAGTATTTAGATTTATGATTTCATGCGATGCCCTTATCCTAAGTTTTCAATTTGTTTTACTTAGATGTTATTGGTTGAAATATTGAGGGTCTTATTTCCCAAGTGACGTCGGAGTTGTGGGTTTCTAAGTGAAGCATTGAATGGGAACATTGAATGAAACATCAATTCTATTGCCTCTAACACCTCCATGATTTCTCTGCATCGCCTTAATTTCCAGTTGGAAGTAGATATCGATATTCATGCACCGCCTTTTTCAAGCTTCCGTGCCTCTTTCAGCTCAAAAATATTCAATTAATATTCTACACCGTTTTCACCTCATAATAACTCAAATCAGAATTGGATTCATTATTGCTTCATTCCTTGCTAACCTCCTTCATGCGGTTGCACTGCCTTCAACTAGTTAACAACTTCACAATCATGGTGCAAGCGAGGGGATGGGAGGCAGATAAGTAATTTCGTATGCATTAGTCATCTCGGCATGCCCAGGGGAGTGGGCAGAGTCAAGCTTATACGAAATCATATTTTTCCCTAAGGTAATTCTTTTGTATCTGCTTCAAATCTACACATAGCTCAATCCTTTTGTCGCTGGTTAGAAACATCATAAAGAAGGCTTTAGTTCATGGGATTTAACTATGGTTTCTCATGGAAATTTTTTATCTATATGAAATACTTGAGATACCTACCTACTGTTCGGATTTCATCAAAATAATTAAATCTTTCTCTTACAAACTTTTCTATACATTCACCATTATAACGTTGTTTCCGTGTTCATCCTCTCGTCAACCTGCAGTATGAAACAACAATATATTTAGTTTAGAAAATAAAAGAATTTCAAAATATTTCAAAATGTATCAATATTCTTTTTCAATATCGTTCCATATCTCTATGTACTTTTACGCATCTGCAATCTCAAAATCAACTAAAATGAAAACATATGCAGATAAACTGGACATCTTACCTCGCTTGCAGAATATAGACACATCATTTCTTAAAGTTAAATGTAGTGGTGCCTAATACCAATTTCCTCTCCTTTAGACTGTGCAACCACTCTCAATGTGTTTAATGAATTATTCATTGATTTGTGCTAGCAAACAAGCTCGTGCTTAGTTAGACAAGAAAATGTTAGATACATAGTACTAGCTAAAACACTTTGTATATTTATTACCAAGGGTAGTTACATAACTACAAATTAAACCTATATAGCAGCTTACCGACCTCACTTACCAAGCTAGTATGCAACTGATGTAAGAACTCTTGAAGCTTCTTACATTAATTCGACAAGGAGCAACGAATATGACAACTTCAAGGTTTGAAGGATCTATAGCATACTCATATGAACCCATTGAGTAACATCTCTGAACGTCCCAACTACTGCCTGCAACATTTCCTGTTTCACTCTTTTTACAATCTGTAATCTTTCTCTCAAATGATGACGATGATGATGATGATGATTATTATTATTACACCTATGATTATGTGATTATGGTCATATTAAAATTATTAAATTGTATCTTTAATAATAATAATAATAATAGAAATATTATTATTCTTATTATTCTTATTATTATTAGTAGTAGTATTATTAAAATAAAAGGGAAACAATATTATTTTTTAAATTTGTATAGTCGTGTATAATAGTGTGATAAAATAATATGGGAAAAAAAGTAAAAATAAATTTATTTTCTATAGTAAACACATGAATAATTATTTTTGTATTTTTCTTTTGTAAATATTATTTTTAAAAAAATATTTAAATTATTGTATTTAAAAGTAAACATTAAAAAAATATAGCTTTAGAAAATAAGTTTTTGTATAATATTTTATTTTTTGAATATTTATTTCATTTATTCACAATAATTTTTTCCGGAAATGAATTTCTTGGGTATGGTTGACATGGTCGACCATACCCATGCTTAAAGATGGAGACTATGGTCAACCATGGTTGACCATGGTCATCTCCACCATGGTTGGCCATGTGCAACGATGAACATGACCATGGTTGACAATGACATGGTTAATTATTTTGATCCTATTTGAACACATGGTCAACCTGGAAATGGGAAGTATATCTTTGACATGATGTAGTCAAGACCACCATCATGACATCCATGATTGACCAAGTTGACCACAATCAACCATGGTTGACATCCATAAGCATGGATGACAATACTTGAACATAGTCATGCAAAGCACAGATTACATGGTCACCCATGGTCATGTCATACCTTGCTTCATCTAGTTTGTATACCATGGACATGGTTGACTTGGTTGTCAGACCATGGGCATGGTTGACATGATGTGATATTATGGACATGGTTATCATGTTTCAGCATGTTGGACCAAGGTGTCAATATTGTTTGACGTACTTGGCATGACCATACTTGGGCATGGTTGACATTGTTGCATTTATTGACCATAGTTTCCTTGTCTATAATGTTTGGTGTGATAGTCATGGTTGACCTGTTTCAATGGTTGCTATGTTTGAAGGTATAGAAAAATTTTGTCGCGATCTATGAAACGTTTGTCGGTATATGAAAACTTTGTCGGTAGATCTAAAGTTAGTCGGTAGATCTAAAGTTTGTCACTATATTAAAAGTGGGTCGCTATGGTTTTATGGTAAGCTGAAAAGTGTTGCTTTATGAAAAGGTTGTGGCCATAAAAAAAGTTTGTTGCTGTATGAAATGTTTGTGGCAATGGTTTTATGAATATATGAATATATTATCGCTATATCAAAGTTGTCACTATATCAAAATGTTGTCGCTATATTAAAATCTCGTCACCATGATTTTTGATTAAGTCAAAAGTCTGTTGCTATATAAAGAGTTGTTCGCAAAGAAAAAAGTTTGTCGATATATGTAAACTTTGTTGGTATAAGAAAATTTTGACGCTATGCCATAATCTTGTCATGATGGTTTTATGATTATATCAGAAGTTTGTTTGTATATAAAAAGTTTGTCGCTAGAGGAAAATTTTGGCGCCATGGTTTTATGATTATATGAAAAGGTTGTCGCTATACCAGAAGTTTGTCAATATAGTACAAGTGTCGCTATGGCTTTATGATGAAATAAAAAACGTTGTCGCTATTTCATGTGGAAATTGAACCCAGTGATAGAACAATTACACTCACAACAATTATCAATTGTACATGCAAAATCACTCACAAAAGAGACTGAATATGGAGCTGAACACTAAACTGTATTGAATAAGTGTACAATAGCCAACCCTGTGAAGTCATAGTTTGCCACAATAAATAATTACCTGAGGGATTCGAATGCATGAAGAGGCAATTCGAATCTAGTCAAAAGCAGGCTTACTAAATCTAAGCAAATCCCCCATAGGTGCATAAAGCAGTTTCCAAAACTGTCAAGGAGCTCACGAATTGGCAAAATCAATTAGGAAAGCTAAAAGGTAATGGAAGGACAAATCATACATGCTTTTCATGGGAGAAAAGAGTGGAGGATGTGGAGGACAAAAAACAAGTTAACTTCACCTAGTCAAACTTTCCCAATTGCCTTAAAGCACTGAAAAAGCACTGAAAAAGCAGAAAAAGCAGAAGGGTGCTAGGGAGGCCAGGAATAAAGCAGATTTGATTCCAAGAGGTTTCCCAAGCGCTCCATGAGTCAAAATTAGCAAGTTTGACCACTATGGATGTGTAGATGACAACTTGCATAAGGTGGAACATGGAAACTAGGCAAATAAGACAAAAATGGATTAATTAATGTCTAAGGTAGCTAGCTATGGGTTGATTATTCTAACACCCCCCTTAAGCCTGACTTATGAGTAATATATCAGAAAATTATAGGGCCTAGCAACAAGGCTTAGTCACCCTTTACATACTGCATGTCCATTTAAACAAGGAAAGAGGCAAAACCAACTTGGGAAAATCCTCCCTTAAACATGGACTGTAAATTTTTTTTTGGAAATCTTGTCTTCACTCATGCTTCACAGCATGATCAGCAATCCCCAGCAGTGATTTGAGATTGCTGAAGGTCTTCTCACAAAATGCTTTGGTGAATATATCAGCTACTTGTTCTGAAGATGAACAGAAGAGTAGGTGAATGGTGCCATCATGCACAAGCTCTCTGATGTAGTGCATATGGATCTTAATGTGTTTGGTTCTCTGCTTCTAAACTGGATCATTGCAGATTCGAATGGTACTTTGATTATCACAGTAGATAGTAGTTGAGTATTCTGATTCGAAGCCACACTCTCCAAGTAAACCCCGCAACCATAAACATTGAGTTGCTACATTTACAACTCCTCTGTACTCTGCTTCTGTAGATGAGAGTGCAATGGCACTCTGTTTCTTACTTGACCAGCTGATTGGCCCTTCTGCAAGCATGAACACATATCCTGATGTGGACTTTCTATCTGTGCTATCACCTTCCCAATCACTGTCAGTAAACCCAATCAAATCAAGATCAGATTTTTCTTTATAGAAGATCCCATGTGTCCTTGTTCCCTGAACAAAGTTAGGGATCCTTTTGGCTACTTTCCAATGGAGCTCATGAGGTTGATCCATGTATCGAGAAGCCACACTTACTGCATAAGAAAGATCAGGTCTAGTATGTGTAAGATACAACAAACATCCAATCAATTGCCTATACAGTGTATTGTTTACCATAGGTGAAGAATCAGCTTCTTTAAGCTTCACTCCTGAAAGGAAAGGAGTCTTGCTTGGCTTGCAATCCTTCATTCTGAATTTGTTCAACAAATCCAAGGCATACTTGGACTGGTGCACCTTGATTTCAGCTTTTGTTTGAGCAATCTCAAGCCCCAAGAATTGGCTCAAGAGCCCCAAATCTGTCATGGAGAAGGCTTGGTTCATTGCACCCTTCAAGGAAGCAATTTCATCCTTTGAGCTTCCTGTAATGAGAAGGTCATTAACATATAACACAATGATCATTAATGAACCATTAATCAACTTCAAATAGACATTTGGATCTGATTTTCATTGAACAAAATTCAGTGATAGCAAGAAGTTATCAATGTTGGCATACCAAGCCCTAGGGGCTTGCTTTAGCCCATACAATGACTTCTTTAGCCTGCACACAAGAGATGGGTTAGTAGCAAATCCTTGAGGCTGCTGCATGTATATCTCTTCAGTGAGATCTCCATTCAGGAAGGTACACTTTACATCCATGTGATGTACCTCCCATTTTTTTGAAGCTGCAATGGCTAAGGCTAGCCTGATGGAGTCCATCTTTGCCACTGGTGCAAAGGTCTCATTGTAATCTATGCCATGAAACTGTGAGTAGCCCTTGGCTACCAATTTGGCCTTTTACTTTAGAGGTGAACCATCAGCAGAAAATTTGGTCTTGTACACACACTTACACTGAACTAGCTTCCTCCCTGGGGGAAGATCAACCGGCTCCCAAGTGTTGCTCTTCTGGAGTGAGCTAAACTCTTCCTTCATGGCTGCTTGACATCTTAGATCTTCTGCTATATCTTCATATGTCTGAGGATCTGATTCCACCATCAGATAGCATTTCTTAGCAAACATAGTATCCTTCATGCACAGAGCACTCTCAAATTGAGATCTAGTCCTCCCAGGGTCAATAGGATTTCCAGCTAGCTCTCCTGCTGCATGAATGGTCTTGGCTTCCCATTTTGGCCTTCTAGGGCTATTAGGATCTGCAATAGACTCATCACTATCAGACATATCAGAATCAGCATGTTCAACTATCTCTTCACTTACATTCAGAGGTTCTGGTGGTGAAGAGGCTTCTCCAACTTCCACTGCTGCTAGGGGTTCTTCTTGAAACTGAACACACCTTTCAATGGAGGCTTTGTTTGTGCTCAAATTGATCAGCTTGTACCCTTTTGAATCTTCATAGTACCCAACAAATATGCACTCTTGGCTTTGGGGCTGCAAAGCCTTTCTCTTTTCTGTTGGAATTCTAGCCCAAGCTTTTGAGCCAAAAATCCTGAAATGGGTCACATCTGGCTTGTGCCCACTCCATGCTTCGAAAGGAGTCATACCATCAAGCTGTTTATGAGGCACCCTATTCTGGATATAGGCTGCACAGTTTATAGCTTCGGCCCAGTACTTTGGTGGCAAAGTCTTAGCCTCCATCATGCATGTTGCCATCTCCTTCAGTGATCTGTTCTTCCTCTCAGCAACACCATTCTGCTGTGGTGTGTAAGGGATAGAATGCTACATCTGAATACTTGCATCTACACAATATTGAATAAACTCAGACTTTACATACTCACCACTATTGTCATATCTGAGGACCTTGAGTTTCCTCCCAGACTGGTTTTCAACCAAAGCCTTAAAGACTTTGAAGAGGCCAAAAACTTCAGACTTGTGTTTCAGGAAGTAAACCCAGCAATACCTGGAAAAGTCATCTATGAAAGTCAATGCATATTTGGCCTGACTCATGGACATATGAGGGAATGGGCCAGAAACATCACTGTGGATCAACTCATGGGGTGCAGAGGTTCTCTCATGACTAGCTCTCTCAAATTTATGCTCTGGGTGTTTTCTTAGGATTCAACCTTGGCAGACTCCTTTGGAGAATTTTATCTTGGGTAACCCTACGACCATCTCTTTTTCACTAAGACCAGAAAGATACTTGTAATTTAGGTGGCCAAATATTTCATGCCAAATATTGCTTGCCTCATTAGCATGAATCAGAAGAGCAGAGGGGTTTTAGTAGGGTAGGAAGTGTGAGAACATGTATACCTTCGAAGTATGATTTGCAACTCCTTTTGCAATGAATTTACCACTTGATATCTCTATGATCTCAACTTCATCAGGGGAGAATATGACCTTCTTTGGAGACCCTGTGTGGGTCATCTGATACACTGATAAGAGGTTAGAGGCAAGACATGGAACATACAACACATTGCTGAACTTACCATGATCAAGATCAATCCTCCCTTTGCCCAAACTTTCAGTGGGAGAGTAATCTCCCAGTACTATTGGTGGACCTTTCGACATGTCAAGTGAGGTGAATGCCTCCTTGGTCTCAATCATATGTCTTGAAGCTCCAGAATCAATGATGAAACTAGGTGAGCTTGATGTGCTAGCAACCAATGCATGAACTCTCTCTCTGTCTTCTGAACTTGATCCTCCTTCTCTCTTCTTTGAGCTGTCTGGAAGGGAGATGCCATTATTCTCCAGGAGTTGGGTCAGCATGTCTATTTGCTTCTTCATGCAGGAGCTCTCAGAATGATTTCCCTTACTACGGTATGCGCACTTGCTCATTTATCCTTTGTTCTTCTTCTTCTGGTAGTTCTTCTTGGAACCTTGAGGCTCCTCCGGAGACTTGTTCTTGTCTCTCTTTTGCTCAGGTGGCTTTTTAGATTTATTTTTGCTTTTTGAATCCACCCTCGAATCTCCAGCAACCAGAGCTTGGTCTTTGGATGGTTTGATGGTGCCCATCATCACCAACTTATCTTGTTCTTGTGTGAGAGATTCCATGAAATCTGCAAGGCTAGGCATCTTCCAGGTTCGAGCTGTCAACTTTGTGGCATAGAAGGTTGAAAAAAACACTGAATAGTTAGGGCTAAGCTTTGAGAGTATGGCCAAGACCAGTTGATCATCCTTCTTTTCTATCCCACATTGTTTTAGCTACAAAACAAGTGCTTTGAACTTGGAGAAATAGAGTTGCAGGGATTCAAAGCTATTTGGACTCAGGGAGACCATTTCATTTTCAATTTGATGTCCCCTCATCTCATCTGTCTTTCCAAAAAGATCAACAAGCTTCTCCCATACTTCATTCGGTGATGTCAATCCATCAAAATGGAAAAGGAGGTCTCTGGATATGCTCAGACACAGGAGACCATAGGTCTCATCCCTCTTGTTGTGCCATTTTATCTTCTCTGCAGCTGCATTGGGCTCTGCTTCTGTTGCCATAGTCACTCTGTAGAGGCCTTTCGCTCTCAACAGTATCTCCATCTCTGCTTTCCATTCAAAGAAGTTAAATGGAGTCAAGATGATCTTCTGAGATTGATCCATAGCTCATAAATTGTCCTGACTGTCAGTAGAAGGCTCCTAGTCAATGGTGTCGAACCTACAAAACAAATTGGAAGGAGACAAATTGATCTACAAAGGCTCTGATACCATGTGGAAATTGAACCCAGTGATAGAACAATTACACTCACAACAATTATCAATTGTACATGCAAAATCACTCACAAAAGAGACTGAATATGGAGCTGAACACTAAACTGTATTGAATAAGTGTACCATAGCCAACCCTGTGAAGTCATAGGCTGACATAATAAATAATTACATGAGGGATTCGAATGCATGAAGAGGCAATTCGAATCTAGTCAAAATCAGGCTTACTAAATCTAAGCAAATCCCCCATAGGTGCATAAAGCAGTTTCCAAAACTGTCAAGGAGCTCACGAATTGGCAAAATCAATTAGGAAAGCTAAAAGGTAATGGAAGGAAAACTCATACATTCTTTTCATGGGAGAAAAGAGTGGAGGATGTGGAGGACAAAAAACAAGTTAACTTCACCTAGTCAAACTTTCCCAATTGCCTTAAAGCACTGAAAAAGCAGGCAATAAAGTAGAAAAAGCAGAAGGGTGCTAGGGAGGCCAGGAATAAAGCATATTTGATTCCAGGAGGTTTTCCAAGTGCTCCATGAGTCAAAATTAGCAAGTTTGACCACTATGGATGTGTATATGACAACTTGCATAAGGTGGAACATGGAAACTAGGCAAATAAGACAAAAATGGATTAATTAATGTCTAAGGTAGCTAACTATGGGTTGATTATTCTAACATTTCAAAAGTCTGTCCCAAACTGAAAAGTTGCTCGGTATAGTTTTATGATTAATTTCTAATGTTGGCGATTGTATGAAACGTTTGGCAGTGCATTAAAAGTTAGAGGCTATACTAAAAGTTTGTTGTTATCATTTGTCGAAATATGAAAATTTTGTCGAAATGGTTTCATGAATGGAATTATAGTAGTAACATTATTCGTATCAAACGTTTCTCGCTATGGTTTTATGATGACACCAAAATTTTGTCGGTATACCAAAAGTGTGTAGCTATAGCGGAAGTTTGGCACTATATAAAAAATATGTCGCTATAGCAAAAGTTAGTCACCGTATAAAATGCTTGTTGCGATATGGAAAATTTGTCGATAAAGTAAACGTTAGTTGCTATGGTTTTCTGAGTATATTACAAGTTTGTGTGGTTTCTGTGGTTTTATGATGACACCAAAAGGTTGTCGCTATAAGAAAAGTTTGTCGCTATATCAAAAGTTTGGCGCTATATGAAAAGTATGTCCCTATTTCTCACTATACCAAAATTTGGTCGGTATATACAACGAGTGGCGCTACATTAAAAGATGCTAGATAATTTTTGTCGCTTTGTAAATTTGTGATTTTACCAAAAGTTTAGCGCTATAGAAAAACTTTGTCGCTATATTAAAAGGCTTGAAGCTATGGTTTTACGAATGTGTCAAAAGTTTGAAGGTATAGCGAAAAGGTGTCGTGATCTATGAAACATTTGTCGGTATATGACAACTTACTCGGTACATCTAAAGTTAGTCTCTATATGTAAAGTTTGTCGGTATATTAAAAGTGGGGCGCTATGGTTTATTTCTCATGTCAAAAGTTTCACCGCTTTATGAAAATGTTCTCTCCATAAAAAAAGTTTGTCGCTACATGAAATGTTTGTTGCAATGGTTTTATGCTTAAATGAATAGTTTGTCCCTATATCTAATTTGTGGCTACCCTAAAAAGGTTCACGCTATATTAAAAGATTGTCTCCATGCTTTATGATTAAGTGAAAAGTATGTCGCTACATAAAGAGTTGTTTGCAAAATCAAAACTTTGTCCATATATGTCAAGTTTGTCGGTATATCAAAAGTCTATGGCTTTATGATGAATTTAAAAAAGTTGTTGTTATTTCTCAAGTTCGTCCCAATATGAAAAGTTCCTCGGTATGGTTTTATGGTTAATTCCAAATTTTAGCGATTGTATCAACATTTTTTTGCTATATTTAAAATTAGATGGTATATTAAAAGTTTGTAGTCATCATTTGTCACAATATTAAAAGTTTGTTGAAATTTTTTCATGAATCGCATTAGAGTAGTTACATTATTTGTATCAAACGTTTCTCGCTATATGAAATGTTTGTGGATCTATGACAAGCTTGCCGCACTGTTTCTTTATTATATGCAAAGTCTGTCTGTATATGAAAAGTTGGTCTCCATTGTTTTATGATTATAAAATCATAGGGTAAAAATAAATATTTATTATATCAAAAGTTCATCGCTATATTTGCTGAAAGTATGTCATAAATGAATATGGACTTTGACAACTTGGGCAACAAATATTATAAGATTTGAGTGATAACAATATCAATAGTGTAGTGTGATATCCTGAATTGAACATGACCACATTTAATTTCCATTTAACATGTTGAAAGAAACGAAAAAGAAACCACAATATAGTACTTCCAATTGCAAACAAAATAAAGGCATCATTTTTTTCTTTCAAAAGTAGAAACACACAGTTGAAAATGTAAATTTTTTTTATTCAACTACATTTGACAGACATTTTTTTTCCACATTGTTGACAAAATACTAAATAAGCGTAGTACTGCAACTTCATTCACAGATAACATTATTGAAATAGAGTAAAGCTTCAATCTTTCAACTGCATAAAACAAGAAAGGAAATTTAATTGTCATGGACATGATAACTTCGAGGTTTGACAATGCATTCCATAATGATTGTATTGTCTTGTATCATGGATTTGTTACTTGTATATTAATGATGGAGGAATTTAAAATTCACTGTATTTTTGTTAGTTTTTGGTATGTCTCCATGGTATGCTACAATGTTCATGTCCCCTTCAATGCAGCTCACCCTTTCTTCCAACTCTAGTTGTTTTCTTTCCAAACATTCTATTTCATCGTTGAATACCCGATTCACTTGTTGGCGACCTATCTAGTCATCGACATTGTTGTCATCTTGTTTACGGCTCCAATATTCCCATGCATCTGTTACGTTTCTGGATTCCATGTGTAAATAATGAACATGGTCCATCAAAGAAACGACTGTGGACTGCAAGCTACAGAATCCATGAAGGAGACAACAGGTTCGGTGAGATATTTCTCTATGAGGTCGCATTTTTTTGGTTTTTTAATTTGGTGTTTCTGTGAATCTAGAGAGCCGGACGTAGGAAGCTGTCAACAAACAAAACACGATGTCATGATTCAGATTACAGTGTTATAGGGAAAATGAATATGATGTAATGAAATGAATTGAAATAGCTTAAACATAGAAATAACAAGCACTTTTATTTTGCGTCATCGAAAATCGAACTTATTGGGAAGCTTAAATTTCCATATAGGTTGAATGTACGTACAATTCACATGAGAAATTTTTGTCATTGTAGCATTGGTTAAAAAGTTAAAAAATGCTTTAAAGTAGAAATGAGAATTGGAAAAAGAAATAAATGACATCAATGTGAAAAGGATGTAAGTATTATGAGAATAAATAAAGGGGGAATTATAATGCATGACTTACAAAATGCAAGCAACATCTCAGCAACAGTACAACAAGTAATAAATGGAAAGAATATTTTAGAATCATTGCACGAAAACAGAAAACAATGTAAACATATATGCTTGGTCATCCAACTTCCCACTTATTAAAAAACTGTAATACAAGCATTAAAAATCAGAATTACGTAACTCTTCCAAGAATACAAAGAAGAGAAATTTAAGTGGTTGTAAAAATGAATGTAATAAATGTCTTATCAACATTCCATAAAAAGAAACAGAAATACAAAAAGTTGTAGGAATACGCATTTAAAAAAATTATTCTAATATGCATCTAGATCGATGGCATACACAACACCAATTAAAATCAACACATATGTATTCTCGTCCAAATTGTCTTGAAAACCATTCTCTCCTTAGTGTTCGACCAACTTCTCGATGGCATGCATGTCTAAGCATGCATAACATAACTTTCATTTTAGAAAGAAATACAAAGCTAGCATCAAAGAGATGGCATTCAAGACCACTTCTTTCAGATATCATGTTGTGAAAATATTCTAGAAATTATTCTTGCATAAGAACATCATGGATAGATGAATTGAAAATTGTCGATTATGTGTATTCCATACCTACAAAAGGAAATAAGAACAGTAAGAACAAGGAATCAACAACAATTAAACAAAGTAAAGAATATATAAGCATGCCATTTCATAACATCTATTTCCAATAATAGAATATTTCAAACCACAAAAAATAAAACAAAGAGAATTAGAAATATGTATGAGAGACTTGTCAATTGTAAAAGAGATAGCATTATACAGTAAAGCGACAGAAAAGAACCGTAATACTTGATATGAAGTGACAAATGAAGAAGTACATAAAGACAAAGCACAATAATTGAAGAATGATAACCTTGAGAAGAAGAAGATGAAGACGTGGATATGTTTATTGTCTGGAATAACATAAAAGAACTACAAAGACATGGTCTTCAAGCGTTCTTCTTCTTTCTTCCTAATTATTACATAGGCATAGTTTGACATCTTTTCATAGCGTCCAAAAGAGAATCATGCAGAAATGCGCAACCCATGAAGGGACTTGACTTGGGAAATCGTAGTAAAAGTCATCCCCTGGTGCTCAACGATGCCAATATCAATACTTTTGTGCTCTAAGGTGAGGCCTTGTGATTTGTGTATAGTTAATGCCCATGCCATATTCAAAGGGATTTGTTTCCTATTTCCTCTGACAACTGGAGGAATGGGCACAATGGCGGGATTCTGCGTATCAAATGGGATTCCTATGGGTGATTCCATGAAGGTGAGTAACATTTTTTGGCCAAATTTGGCGATGAAAATATGATTTTTTACTCATGTGCTAGATAGAAGCCCTCGAAACGTATATATGCCATGTGAATTTCGACTTACAGTAAAAAAACAAATTGTAGAATATTATGTTGGCTTCCCATTGATATTTTTAAAAAATATTTCGATGCCATTTAATGTGTGAAATTTCGCATTTAATGAACTGTGTGACCTTATGAGCATGATCTACACAAAATGCATTGTGGTCTGCATATTTTTTTGTTAATTTATTTCACAATATACAATTATTTATTATTTTTCGAAAGTGACCACATTTTTGATTTCAACATCATTTATACACATGTGCATCCATCCCAGTTTTTTTTCACTGTTTTCAAAAATTGAAAAACCAAAGATACCCTTTTGAAGAGGATGTGTCGATGTGTGTGCTGTGCATTTTAAAGAAATTTTTGGATGTGTATTTTTTACCTTGCGTATTTTTCTTTGAGCTGCTTCAAAGTTGTTGTGAGGTTTTATAAGTGTAATTCTTAGAACTAATTAAAAAAAAACCATATGAATTACAAAACGCATTCATGATACCTCAATGGATAGAGGATTTAGTGATGAATCTATCGGTATGAACTCCGCTCAGTTATGTGCCATGAATGGAAGGGTTTACACACCTAGAAGACACAGAGAAACATTGATTTTCCCGTAAGAGGGCTAATTCTCTGTTTTTCAGGCCCTCGATCGAGGTCATAACATCCCTCGATCGAGGTTTTTAAATAAGCTTGATCGAAGTTTTATTAAACCCTCGATCGAGCTACTGTTTAAACCTATTTTATATTTTTTTTTGCAAAAGGACCTCGATTGCGGCCTTAAAACCTCGATCGAGGTTTTTTTATAACCTAGATCGAGGTCTTAAAACCTGGATCGAGGTTTTTTTTAAACCTATATCGAGGTTTTTTTAAAACCTAGATCAAGGTCTTAAAACCTAGATCGAGGTATTATTCAAACCTAGATCGAGGTTTTGTTAAACCCTTGATCGAGGTGTTATGACCTCGATTGAGGGTTTAAAAATTGCTCGATCGAGGTACGTTTTTGTGTTTTTTTCCGAAAGCGCCTTGCCAAAAAGTGTAACCCAGCTCCATGGATGCACCCCTATGTAATTGTCAAATTTAACAGTTGTGTACAATGGAAGTTGAGGTGGCTTCGACCCAGGCATATAAACCACCTTTTCAACATAACCAAGTGCACCATTAACCAAACCAGCTTCAACCCACAAGTTGCAAGACAACATGACACGCTAACCAAGGCATAACAACACCTTGTGTTCCAATTGATCGTAATCGGTCCATACAACCTTAGAGCATCTTGCATGGTCTGCAATACTTCTCGCAATTGGAGAATTTAATGATTTCAGCATTCGCCTATTATGCATGGAGACGAGGCAGTTTGTTGGAGAAAGGTGCACTGCTGCATTGAACAAGTTCTTTTCCTCTAAAAATAGTATTGTTTCAACATGTGACATGAGGACGTCCCAATCCTCAAGGATAGGGTCTGCATTACATATGTTGTTCAAAACTCTGCAAAAGGCAGCTTGGATTGGAGTGTTACCTTCTTGGCGAAATATAGTATCCAATGTAACAATTATGTTGAAGCTTTTCCACAATACTTTACCAGCCATATTTCCTGCATACATTATATTATCTCTTACTGGTGGCAATTGCACAAGGTCACCAACAAGAATAATAGACCTTCCACCAAAAGGAATATTTTTTCCCTTGGAAATGCTTTCTGCAATCGAGTTCATCCATGTGCAAGAATAATATAGGGCCTATAAAACTCATCTCGTCAATCAAAATGTAACGTATATGTTGCATTTCCTCTTGGAAAAAAACAAGATTACGACCTTGCAATGGCCACACATCTTTTATTGGAATTCTAAGGGCTGAATGGATTGTTCGTGCGCGTATATTAAATGCAGCAATCCCCTTCAGTGCAAGTAAAAGCAATGGACTCTTTCCATTTTCTATGAAAGAGGAGAAATTATGAGAAAGACAATGTATTAAGAACAACTTCCCTATTCTTGTTATTCCTTGTATTATCATTTTCAATGGCTCATTCTCCCCAATGTGCAGGGAGTGGTTCAAAACAGTCTGAAATGCATGATGTTGTTTTGTTGACAAAGATGATAGCAATGGAGCAGGGTTGTTTGATGGTTGCAACAATTCAACACGCAAACGAACATTCATCACAAACGTCACTGCCTCTTCTGAAGAAACATCATCAATGTTTCCCCCACCCCAATTAAAGCTCAAATCAAAGTCCATTCGACCAAGAGTGGAAAGATCTAAACATTCCAAGATATTTGGAGGGACCAAAGGAGACAACAATTCCCATTCATCCATATCTGCATCAACATTAACATGTTCGATGTCTGAATTAGGATTTTCATTTGTGACATCATCGAACAAAGGTGCACGATCTACATGCCATGCCCGATAGCAAAGGTTCCTGCAATTTTCAATAATTGTGTTTGAATCCAAACCAATGTCCTCTTCAATGTTTCGAAAAGGCTTGTATAAGAGAACTCAGTCCAACAAAAAGACTCATAGTGTTATGAATCCTCTTTTGGTACTGAATGAAAACGTGGCCAAACACGAATAATTGCATGCGCTTTTGGAGGTTTCCATGGATCTTTCTTTCGTCTAACATCATAGCTCCAAGACCGTGTCGTTTCAATCATGCAAAGACCACCAAGAAAAGAAGGTCGTTTCTTATATACATCAATGAATGATTCCTGCACCTCAAAATATTGTGGGTTTGAAGAAACTTTTCTCAATATTTTTTATCGACATTCAAGGAGAACATATAACAAGGGGAAATTTTAAAAGCATATGGCATGTTTCCTGTGCTCCAATGTCCCGATCAACAAGAGTTTCAGCAAGAAAACGTCTATATGCGACAAGGGAAGGATCATTTGAGTCGCTTGTGTTTGAAATTCGATTTAACATTTCATGATAACTCTTTGACCTTTTCTTTGCTTTTGAAGCATATTTTGCAATATACTTTAAAACCGCATGACGTGAAAGAACAGGCTAGAAATCCACATTCGATTGCCATATTGTGAGAAACAACACATCATGAACGTTGAGGCAATCATCATTTCGAGCAGGGTCATATTTTTTTTCACCTTTCTCATTCTTATGAAGCATGGACTTTTTGCGAAGCTCCCAAGGCGTGTTGTATCGACATACGAATACGGCCCCCTTTTTCTGCAAGCATGAATGAGGACTACATTTTGAATGTATTTGAACACGATTCACTAGGTGCTCATAATCATCAAGGGGATTAGATGCAGATATCTGGTCTGTATTTAATAAGCAAGGGTCATCAGTCAAACCTCGAGGGACCATTGTGTTCCTCCTGTGTATGTCGCGTGGATTCCATGCTGTAAGAATGGAGTCAAAATACCTATTTGCAACTTGCAATTCGGTGGGGTCCAACCAATTCAAGCGCTCCACGTCGAGAGATCCTTCAAGCCATAGAAATCCATGTGTATGGGCCGAGCCTCTATGCTACCACTCAAACCCGGCGGATATGAAAAAAATGTTACTTAATCCAGTGAAAATAAAGAGGCATTCATTTCCTCGTATCGATAAGATATGTAAACATCATTATAAGAGACATACATATGTGAAAAGAAACCTGTACCACAAGTCTTTTGCTCCAAAATATTTTTCAAGGATTTCTTCATGAAAGATAGTGAACCTTTGGTGCATTTACATAGCAACAAGATGTGGATATTGGATAACGTTCTCAATCTTCATACTATGCTCATTTCTTGACCGTTGTTGTGGATGGTGCGACATAATTGAATGAAGGTCTAGCCACTTTGTATTGGCTGCACTCAATGTAAAGAACACTATTGGGCATCCCAATTGAGTAATCATGTCTGTCAGCTCACTTCAACACTTATTCCAATACGCTCTGGTGCCTCTAAAAGAAGATCCAAAATGCATCAAACTCTCTGCCAATTTCTACTCGAGTAAATTACATAGTAGAGAACACAAATCTTCAATTGTTGTTGGAGCCTTCTCATGCATACTCTTTTGGACAACAACAACAGCTGAAGCCTGGCTACGAGCCACATAATTATGTTCAATAAGAAATAGTGAAAGCGTGGGTGCTTTCCAAAGCATTGGTCAAAATATCTCAAAAGATGCAATGCATATTCATGAAGGGGAACATGAGATATTCTTGGTTGTATCCAGCCAACATCGCCCGTGGGAATTATTGTAGGGAATGCCATATCAAACAACCCCTCTCTATTATATTCATTTATAGGATAAGTGCTAATGTCTGGCCAATCAACATGTTCAATTTGCGACGATCCAACATTTTCAACAAATGCTCTTATCTCTTCCATTTCTGTATGTGCTTTAGCTCGTCAAGCAACAAAACAAGAAGGAACGAGCATGTAAATAATTAGTATCTATCCCTTCAAAGTTCGTATCATTCTTGTCCATTTCTTGTTCCTGAATATCTGAGTCGACAAATTTTAATTTACTTGAAACATCTGTAGTTCTCTCTGGGAGGAAAGCTATCGACTCAAAGTCAATTTCAACATCGCTATAATATTTATCCCTTTAAATATTGAATCGCAATGAATTAAATACTCATGATCTGTTGACATAACAATCATAATATTTTCCTTTCGTGTTATGCCTCCTTACGATGATGATGTCAAGATCTTAAACACGGCGTGGCAATGTTTTTGCAACCATCGCTACATCTTGCGGGAAGCAAATAGTATGCCCGTTATATTTATATTGTCCCCCACGAGCATGTGTAACCTGTAAAATAGGATTAACCCGTGCTATCAACATTTCTTCCACTTGAGTTAGGACTTTCAACTCTTCTGGTTGGTCTCCAGGATCCATATTATTCCACTAAGAAAAACGATGTGAACCTCGCTCATTCTTACACCTTTGACAAATGGGCCTGTCAGAAACTTTAACAACTTTTATGCCTGGATAAGATTAATGGAAAACATGGCACATCCGGATAGTGGATAGCACATCAATCCTCGATCAGAATTTTTTATGTGCTGCCAACATTTTTTCATCAAAAGCATGATGTTTTGTAGTATTACCCATCATGCTAGGGCACATTTGTCCATGTATATGAGTACACCGAAACACGTGCTGTTCATCCTGACATCGCATTGGGACATTAGAAACCAACAAATCGATATGGGTTCCAAAATGTTTCCTTTGTCTTCTACTGGAAACACTGCTTTCTATTTCAGTTGCTCCATTTCTTCGATCTACTTCTTTGGCGTCCATATTGTTCTATAGGGAGCATATAATACGTTTTTTTGCGTTTAGAGATGATATGGTGTAAAAATAGGGGGAGAAGAAGAACACGATTCTATATGTAAACACTCATAAAGTCACTCCAACATTCGATGGGGAAACTTGAATGTCATTTTCATATGCCATATTTTGTAGGATTCCATTACAATGATGATTATCCTGCAAAAAGGGATAAGCTTGATTTATGGAATAAAAAGATGTATTTGCGTGGTGCAAGAAAACACTGTTCAATTAGACATTGGCGAAAAAAAATAAATTGATGGAAGACTTACAAAATCAACAATGTTGGATGCCGCTTGTTGTTGTTGAGAGTAAGAACCTTCATGAACAGTTATAGCACATGTTGTAAGATCTTTCTTCATTATTGGATCGACTAGTATCGGACGAAAAGTGTCCTATGAATATGAAGACAACATTTAAATAGAAAAGGTTAATGCATGGGATGTGTATGGAAGGTAAACCTACCATCATGGAAAAAAATGATGGCAATAAAATAAAAAAGGAAAAACCTTAGATGCACCAAGAGAAACCATATGAACGAATCCATAATCAATTGCGACTTCATTGGTAGCTTGGTGCTGAGCATGTAGAAAATCACATCTAGGTGTCGTGTTTTCATCGACATTGTTGATTCCATTCAACAATACACAAATGGTATTAGTTTCTGAAATGTTTACAAGTGTAGTTGTTGTTCTTGTGGAATCACGTTTCCTTCTACTTTGAGGTTTCTTCAATGGGGTCCCATCAACATCTGTGAAAGGAACAGAAGATTGGTCCAAATAGTTTGTGCCAGAATTGAAGTCTCCATTATGTCTATTTCTATTTAGTGGCTAGCCTCTTGGAGAAATCATGTAATCGGAACTAGTAGTATTTACTGGAATTCCTGTAGACGATACTTTTTTTCTTTTTCCATCTTCCATACTTCTATTTCCAGTATCCATCGATGCGCTAGCATCGACATTTGTCTCACCTATAGAAGAATTATGTATACAATTGGTAAGACAAATGTCGTGGCCATTTTCTCTATGGGTATTTATTGTCTCTGGTATGTAAATTTTCATTTTTGTTATGCTTTCGAAAGCATACGAAAAATAAAATAGTATGAAGGGTAAAAGGCTAAATAGAGAGGGATATTGCAAAACAGACCTAAACATTGAACTTTAATGTGTACACGCATAAGTGCACTTCTAAAGCGATATAATTCACTCCATCTAGCATTTCTTTTTTCCTTAATTTCTTTATACCTGTCTCGATAAATGGCATTTCGCTTCTCTCGATCCAACACTACCACTGTATGGTTTCTTCTACGCTTTCTTGTAGGCCCACTTTCTTGGTGTTGGACCACCTTCATTAAAAACTTTCCCCATTTCCATGTTATGTGAATCCAAACATTTATTTACCAACCTACATGGACAAGAAATTCTATACATTCTTCATACAATACCTTTGATGTTGCAACCATGTGGCGAATGGGGCTTCTTCCTGTGATGTCGTTGGTAAGCACTATTTTCCTTTGCACTCCCTTATAGAAATTTTCTCTTTTCCTATGTCATCCCACAAACACTGGTTGGCAACATTTGTACACACAACTTTTTCCTCACAATATTTTGATATATTTTCTTGCCCATGGAGCATAGTATCAGAACAATGCGTCATAAATTCTATGAATGGAATTGATACAAGCACATTGTTTTGCATTATAGTGGCTAAACTCTTATGCTTTATGGTGTTAGGAATGCCGTCTGGCATATCTAATGGTCGACTAAGTTCATTAATCATGTCTCTCATAGGAACAATTGTTTTATTTATTTTTTTCCTATCTCCCAATCTGCAATCTGTTTGGACATTTTCTGAGGGGAATGTAGATTGATTGTGTTTTGTGTTCCTCTTTGTAGTAGATTGATATGCCATCTAAAGAAAAAATTAAAAAAAAAACCTTAGTAAACCAATGTAGCGCCGAATTATAATGAAAGTGAAAGAAAGTGGATGGAAAACCTTGAAGTCAAAGTGGATAGAAAGCAATAAAATTAATACTTTTCCCTTATCTTCCAAATCATTGAATGTGGCGATGAATTATGATTTCATTCAATATTAAATATTGTATAAATTTTATGAAGGGAATTTCATTTCAAATGAATTCAATTCATAATGATAAACACAACGTGAAGAGGCGGAGAAGGAAGTTCATTATGAGGAATGTGTATATGGTATTCATTCACAAAATTAGATAGTAACATAAGCAACAATCATAGTTCAACATTTTGCGACCATCGTTTAACTTTGCATAGAAATAGAAAATCCCTTAATGACAAGTTTCTATGTGACAATATCCCTGCCTAAAGGGAACATGTCGTCAACATAATCCAAACTTGGGATCAAAGGGTAGATCAGTGGAATGCCCATGACATCATCAGATGGGCCAAAAAAGGAAACGAAAACCCCATGTCTCGTAGGAAACAGACAGTTGGAGAATTTACTGCACAATATGAGTCGGTCAAGATATCATAAAGGTTCACAACAACTTGACCATAATCACACATAAACACCTTTCCATTTACAAAGCTGAAAGGAAGATAGCGCACATGTTGCATTTATATTGGTAGAGATTGTTTGTAAGCAAGTCCACTTGAAGCCCCATCCATCTTCAAAGCAGTGGTAACTCCATTCCGTATGCGGTTCACCAAAGTCAAAATCTTGAACTTCCTCAATTGACCATACAGTAATTGGACCATGATTGATGATAACTACTAATTGTTCTTTATATATCGCCAATGTCATAGAGCATATATCAGGAAGTGGAACAAACAGAAAGGCCAATCAATTTCTCAAAAGATTGAATGAATAGATATAGTACCCATACTTAGGGAATTCTTCATGATCTTCGTTCAAATCCAGCCATTATATTGTGTTGTTCAAGAAAATTTGCATTTTGGGCGGTGGAATGCGACCATAAGGAGGTGTGGTTATGGTCCAAGGCCTGTGTAAATTGCTAGCAATGTAAAATATGCCATTTCCATCATGTGGTGTCTCGATATCATGTTTAAGCACAACCCAACCATGTTTTCCATCACTTGTTTTGTCTAGAAGAGAAAAAAACTCCATGGACGAACGCATATACGACCAATGTTTCTGAGTTTCCGTGTAAAGGGATTCATGATGAAATAATTGGATATATATAGAGATGATGTATGCAAAGACAAAAGCATCATGGATTGCACAGAGTATTCTATAATGTATCTTTGTCTCATAAGTGGAATGGCCAGCTGAGATAAGTAATCTCAAACAACATCGCTGATACGATCATTAAAGAGGCAAATCATAAACCCTTCTTCTTTCTTGGGATTTTGTCCCCAGAGGGAGAGAAACGAGGGGGAGTGCAAAACATTAAACCAATGTTTTGAAACAACAGTAAATCGAACCAAAATGGAAATGAGGAGCCACAACAATATCATCTCCATAATCTGAGATGGTTGTTCCTCCCAAACAGTTGGATCCAAATCCATAAGATTATCTTGCTATAACATTTTGACGAAGCACACGTGAATTAAGAACCATATATGAAGAAATATAAAAGTATCGGCAAATGATGCAAAGACATTTCCCAATGAAATGTATGTGAACAGTAAAAAACACTTCATTTCTAATTGATGCAACCATAGCAATGCTATATCGATGTGGTAAAGAACATTTGAACAACATGAATCACAAGTATGGCCATTCCATAAAAAAAAAGGAATTTGTAGACAACTACCATATTTATTTATTCATATTGTTTATTAATAACAAAGAACACAATGATTACAAAACCTATAATTTGTGTAGGTGTCAATACCCTAGATAAATATGATGCAAGCATTTCCTTTCAATACCAAACACCATGGCATATACAAGATGCATTTACATTTACACCAACTGTTTTCCAAATAGCTTCTATTTCTTTTAGGGCTTTCTCCATTTTTGACAAAAACAAAAGTGTGTCTTCAAAGAGGTGACATCGACATCAAGAACTCAAGGATATCTAATCTTGAAGACGTGTGAAATATTCTCTTTCTCTGGAAATCTTGTATAAAGTCAACGAAATCATTGAACAGTTATTTGCATCCATTTCCTAGGGAGGAATAAGCAAAACACATGAATATCAGGAAAGTCGTTAAATGAATTCTAATGTTTTGACAGTATTCGACACAAACAATAAAATGACATTCAAATAGAACACCTCTAAAATGATATTGTATTAACAGTAATGTATATGCCAATAATCGTTCATATATCAAAACAATAAAAATGTGCGGTGAAGGTAGAATATTTTTTCTAGGAGGTAGAATAATAACAATAGCTTAGAAAAACAATTGTTAATAGAAATACTTTAAATGGCGAATGTGACAATCCAAATGACCAAATATGATTGCGATTTCATAATATCATTCTAAGATATAGTAATTAATAACCATTTTTATAAACCATTTTTTTCTTTTTATTTTTTCTATAAAAGTATACATGGGTACAATAATCCTTAATCTATTTGCAATAATCTATAAATCCTTTAAATATATGTAAACTTGAGTAATCGTAATGAAAATCCATAGAAAATCCATAATGATGATGATTATCAAAACCATTCAAATTTGTAAAAACAAACGATATACGATTAGAATAATCCCTACTATACTGATATTTTATCGTAATATGAAAGAAGACAAATCATTTGGTCATGGAGATGATGTGATGTGTAATGTTCACGTTATATAAGTCGGATGTACATAAACAGTTTATCGATATTACCATCACATAAAATAACAAACATAATGATGTGATATCAATTTCAGTTTATCTAGATATATCATAAGACAATGTGAATGTCTAATGTAATGTTGACATGATGATGATGAAGAAATACATAATAAACAATTTATGGATATTATTGTAACATACAATACTATACATAATGATGTGAAATAAATTCCAATTTATGTAGATTTATCATAAGACAATGTGAATGCATAATGTGGTGATGAAGAAACCACAGTCTCGAAATGACCAAGTCGACGTTTCAGATCCATATCAGGATTCATCATCAGGACAATGTTGAATGTGGAGAGAGCGAGAATCATTTGATAAATACTGGAATTGGGTAGAAGAAAAAAGTCTAATGTCGGCCTCGGAAGCTAGGGTTTGCTAGGTTAAAACTTTTATTAATTTTATTTTATTTTCAGAATGTGCGGAAGAAATTTTATTTAAATATATTTCACAAAAACAAAAATTTGTTTAGCTTATTAAATTTTTTTATACAATTGCTATATTAAGACTTTATCTAATTTTTTTTAAAAACCTAAGGAAAAACTAATGAGAAACAAAAAAAAAAATTAATATAAGAATTTTTTTTTTAAGGTGTAGTCACTTTTATTATTATTTCAAAAAAATTTAAAATTTAAAATATAAAGTGTCATAATCATTAAAAATTGTTGAAATATATTTATTGTTATTAATAAATTATTTTAAAAAATGATTATAAATGCGTCTAAAACTTAAAGAATGTTAAAAAATATTTAAGGCTAATAGAAAGTTAAATCAAATTTCTTATTTTTAGTTCTGAATCCGCGATCCTGGAGGCTCTCACTGCCAGGAGGCTCTCACTGCCAGGGTGTTGAGAACTCCTATCTTTTGGGAAGGATGGTGGTGGGAGTCTATGTGGAGGTAGCTATCCGTGTGAGTCTTTTTACGGAAGACCTTGTGTCCAAGAGTGCCATCTTCTTTCCTGGTAAGGAGGACATCTAGAAATGGGATGCTCCCATTTTCCTCAAGTTCCATTGTGAATTTGATGTTGGGGGAGATACTCTTAAGGTGTGTTAGGAATTTCCTAAGTTCGTCTTCACCATGTGGCCAAACCACATTTGTATCATCCACGTACCTCTTCCATTTTGATGGTTTTAGAGGATAGGAGTCTAGGGCTTCTCTCTCAAATTTTTCCATAAAGAGGTTTGCAACTATGGGTGAGAGGGGGGATCCCATGGCTACACCTGTGGTTTGCTCATAAAATTCACCTTGGAAGCTGAAGAAAGTTGATCTGAGGTAGATTTATGCAAGCTTGGCTGTGTGAGGGTTGGTGGCATCCTTGATAACCTGGATTGCTTCATCCAAAGGTATCTTTGTGAAGAGTGAAACCACATCAAAGCTTAAAATTATGTCCTTAGGTTCTAATTTCTCATCTTTGATTAGTTCCACAAAATGAGAAATTAACCACA
>LPNX010186342.1:130331-170897 GCA_001517045.1 Pseudotsuga menziesii | reverse complement strand
AGATGAGAAATTAGAACCTAAGGACATAATTTTAAGCTTTGATGTGGTTTCACTCTTCACAAAGATACCTTTAGATGAAGCAATCCAGGTTATCAAGGATGCTACCGACCCTCACACAGCCAAGCTTACAGAAATATGCCTCATATAAACTTTCTTCAGCTTCCAAGGTGAATTTTATGAGCAAACCACAGGTGTAGCCATGGGATCCCCCCTCTCACCCATAGTTGCAAACCTCTTTATGGAAAAATTTGAGAGAGAAGCCCTAGACTCCTATCCTCTAAAACCATCAAAATGGAAGATGTACGTGGATGATACAAATGTGGTTTGGCCACATGGTGAAGATGAACTTAGGAAATTCCTAACACACCTTAACAGTATCTCCCCCAACATCAAATTCACAATGGAACTTGAGGAAAACAGGAGCATCCCATTTCTAGATGTCCTCCTTACGAGGAAAGAAGATGGAACTCTTGGACACGAGGTCTTCCGTAAAAAGACTCACACGGATAGCTACCTCCACGCAAACTCCCACCACCATCCTTCCCAAAAGATAGGAGTTCTCAACACCTTGGCAGTGAGAGCCTCCAGGATCGCGGATTCAGAGCATATTAAAAAGGAGAAAGACCACCTCAAAGAAATCTTCACAAACATAGGTTACAAACCCAAGGTCATCATGAAGACCCTTGGAAAAACCCACAACAAGAGCCTTACGGGTTTGAAAACCTCTGACAACAAGACCACCACCAACCCACGAGCTTACTTACCTTTTATACAAGGGGTGACTTATAAGATCTCTAGAATTCTTAATAAGAACAACATTACGACCTCGTTCAAACCCCTAGAGACCATTAAGAAAATAATGAGATCCGTTAAAGATTCGGTTGATCATACACAATTCAGAGGGGTTTATAAGATCCCTTGTTCTTGCAAGATCAACTATATAGGTGAGACATGGCATTCTTTCCACACACGGTTAAAAGAACATGCGGCAGACATTAGAAAAGAACGTATCCGTTCCTCAGCCCTTGCGGAACATGTTTCCAAAACCAAACATCACATTTGCCTAGAAGACACCATTATCCTTGCGAAAGAAGACCATTATTTCAAAAGAAAATTCAGAGAGGCCTTAGAAATGATCAAACTTCCACACAATCTAAATAGGGATGGTGGCCTCGAGGTGAGCACTAGTTGGCTTCCCTCTATTCTCAATTGAAAAGGTGACTTACCCCCTCATTCCGTCCCTTGACTTCGTTCCCCTTGATCTTAACCTTTTTTCCCTTTGCCCCTTTCCCTCATTCAAGCCCTTCTTCTTTCTTCTTTTGTCTTTAAATAAAAACCATAATTTCAAATACTTTAAAACTTAAAATTGAAATATCAAATTAAAAATTCAAAATCAATTTAAATTTTAGGAAAATTAAAAATTATAAATCAATTTAATTTTTAGGAAACTTAAAAATCATTTAAAATTTTTAGGAAAATTAAATTTGAAATAAAAATTAATTTTTAAAAATATAGTTAAAATTAAAGTATAATCAACATTATTAACTTTTTTGACCTTTCCTTGTCCTAAATTTGACCTAAAATATTTCAATCACATTTTAATAAAAAAATTAATTATAAATAAAAATAAGAAATTTGATTTAACTTTCTATTAGCCTTAAAGATTTTTTAACATTCTTTTAGTTTTAGAAACATTTATAATCATATTTAAAAATAAATTTATTAATAACCATAAATATATTTCAACAATTTTTAATGATTTGAGACTTTATATTTTAAATTTTTTTTTTAAATAATAATAAAAGTGACTATTTATGAGACTTGCCCTAATAATAAAAGTGACTATTTACTACCGCTCATGCAGAGCTTAGGGTTTTAGCACATCATTAAGATTTGATGAAAATTTCATGTACAAATCTTCGAGCGAAGATTCGACAAATCTTTCCGAGTCCTCTAAGATCGAGAAAACTGATCAGAGGAAATGAAGAAATGCGAGGTAAATGGGATGCCGCATCGAGTTGCCAGAAGTATGCACATTCTTCAGAGTCGATTGAAAACAAAATCCTCACGGATAAGGATACAGCCGCATATCTACCAGGTAATATAAAATAGTGCCGAGCAAAGAAGAGGTCGAGGCTCAAAACGGAAGAAACTAAATGTCATCTTCAGTCGATGCTTGGCGGTAATTTTTTAATCTAGGATGCTCTACGATTTCGTTTTTATTTTCCTGCACTGTTACTTCAGATCTGATCTATACATGAATAATAATAACACAGAACTAATTTTCCATTTTGATTGCAGAAGATGAAGAAGGGATTATACAATAATGGTGGGTACCTGTTAATTGCAATGCTTCTGCTGCAACTCCTTTCTGTTGCTCTTTGCTCCTTTGTGCTTCAGTTTGCTCCTTTTTGCTTCACGCTCCTTCAACTCCTTGCTCGTTGCTTTTCTTCTTTATGCTTCGCGCTGGTTCAACTTAATGGGAGGATGAACGCTTCAGTTACCAGACATATGGACGCTCTAAAGCTTCGGTTACGAAACCCTTCGTTTTCCTCAGCTACCATGTGCGTTCGCGTCCCTTCCACTTCAGGTGCCAGCTCGTTTAGTTCATCCAAAACCCTTTGCACTCCTGTTTAGTTATTACGTCGATAGGTGTAATTGTATTATTAACTTTTCCTCTATACACGATCACATGCTTTTAATCAGTAATTAGGTTTGCACGGCGGAGATTGAAGAAAATCAGATATTCTTCGTTCGTGTACCAAATTGGATGGCTGGATTTTCTCTACGCATGGGAGTGGAGTGCTAAGGGTTTTGGATTAATTAAACATGAGTAAGTTACTTGAATTAATTAATCCAAAACCCTTCGCACTCCACTCCCATGCTTAGAGCAAATCGGACCATCCAATTTGGTACACGAACAAAGAATATCCAATTTCCTTCAATCGAGGCTGTGTAAACCTAGTTACTGATTAAAAGCATCTGATTGTGTATAGGGAAAAATTAATACTATAATTACGCCTACCAGAGTAATAACTAGTAGTTGATTCATAAATAACTCTTAACTAATGCATGGATAAAAAAAGAACAAGTAACAGATAACTTATTTCGAACACTAAACTTATGACCTATAAAGATTCACATGCCACAAGTTAAATAATTATAAAGACAAAAAAAACATAAAACTCTTTTTATAATAAAAATCCCATCAAATTACACTAGTTCTTAACATTTTTAAACATACAAAATACACTCCACAAATTAAAACTACAATTTACTAAACAGAAGCATAGGTTCAGAATTTTAACTACTACTACTAAACATATCTTTAGAATTTGGCCGCTATCTTATCCCATAGGGTTTTTAGAAGAGTTTGGTGAAAGCTTTAAACCAAATAAAAGTATTTATTATATTATAGAATCTCTTTTTTTTGTCATAGGGTTTTCAAAAGAGTTTGGTGAATGCTTTAAACCTATATATATATATATATATATATATATATATATAAAAAGCTCTCTCTGCTGTTTCTGTTACTTAACAGATCTTCAGAATTTGGCCGGGTATCTTATGCCCAAAGGTTTTCAGAAGAGTTTGGTGAAAGCTTTAAACCCAAAAGAAAAAAAATTGTTATATTTTAAAAGCTCTTTCTGTTGCCATAAGGTTTTCAAAAGAATTTGGTGAACAAATATATATATTTATTAGATTTTAGAAGCTCTTTCTGTTACCTATAGAATATATTAATATAGTTGATCAACTGTTATAACATATTCTGTAGAGAACAAATCCTGAGATTTTAAACATTCACATTGCCGATGAAATCAACACATTAAACATTCCTCAGCGTTGCGAGGTAGCTGCGAAGAAATGGAACCTCTGGTCTTCCGATTCCAAACGTTCATTGGAGGAAACGATTCAAATAATTTCGCATATTCATTGATAATTAAACACGATTCCAAGTTAGTGTTGTTAAATCTGAATACTCTATTTATGAACACTACATAGAGAATATTTTGTTTTTCTTCAATCCTGTTGTTTATAAATAATAGATTTCAATACTATTTATAAATAATAAATTTATATATAAGAAATTTTAAAATATGGCACTTACCTCAATTTTATTCCAAAACTATTAATTTTAACAATAACTGTGAAACTTATATATATATATATAAATCATCACGATGTTCTTCTGATAAAATTTTGATAAAATAAATTGGTTCAATCTCAGCCGATCAAATAATATCCCTATGTTCATTAAAAAAAACATTAAATAAAATTATCATTGCAATCTAGGCGTCCATCCTGATCATATCCTTCAATCGGATGGCCAGATCGCAGGGCCCAAAAGAGTGCCACTTGGAACGCACTGGATGGTAGATCTGAGGGATCTCATAACACCACTTGGAAGCCATCCAACGGCTCTCCAAATCTTTCCGTACGCCCAAATTCACCCAATTTAGTCTTTCCGTACGCCACCTGGAAGATTTCTGTACGCCACTTGCCGTCTTTCCGTACGCCGCTTGGTTTATAGTGCCACGTGGAGCATGGGAACGGGCAGGGAAGGGAGACGCTCCATGTCACTTTCTTCTACCATTCTGTTCCGCCCAAAAACGTCACTCGTTCCATCGTCTGCCGATTACGGATCAGTTCTGCGGATTGCGAGTGAGTAGTCATGTCACTTCCTCCACCGAAAATTTCCTGCAACAAACAAGGAATTCGACAGAAAAAACTAAGAAGACCTTACTATTTGCATCCCGCATCTGCAAATGGGTAATGCCAGAACAAGGGAGTTCTCACATATCAATTCGCTTTTCTACTATCGCGAAAAATACATTTCATGGCTTATCTAGGTGTTACTTGACATATGGAGACTTACAATTCATCGCTTCTCATGTCATGTCAAGCAGAACGGAATAGATCATTTTCACTGTCGATCCTGTCGTTGGTATTGCTTCTGGTGGCAAGACGATCTTGTATGAATTTATAAAAAATGGCATGTACCTTTCTTTTATGGATTTCTGCATCACGGGAAATGCCCTGAGGATCAAATTGCAACCAATGAAGAAAGAGGAAAGAGTCCCCCAGATTTTTAACTGCATGAAGTTCCCCAGATCTGACACGTCTTTACGAAAGACCATGTTGCCCAACAAATTAATTGCGGTGTTGAAAGCAGTGTATGCAATATTTAAACGCTTTTTGTCGACGGCGACTACAAAGATCTGACGAATTGTATGATATACTTGACCTCTTTTGATGTGTTGCAGAGCTTCTAACTTCTTGACAGAGAAGAGTTCAGAAGTAGATATACGTCTGAGTATACGTAAGCGAGGTCCAAATTTGGCCAAAAACCATTGAAGAGTGGGTTAAAGTCTTGCTTGCTTGTGTCACAGGCCGGCTGCAAGGAGGTGGTCATGCGTTTTGAGAATTTCCTTTGCCATGGCGGGAGAGGAGGCCACCACTGTGGTTTTCGTGCCGAGGGAGAGAGACATGCAGAGAGGCCCGTATTTGGTAGCAATATGGAACATAGATTCGCTGTGGTTGTAATTACCCTGCAGCTCAAACAGATTTCCAATGACGGGCCAACACTGATGATTCATCTGGTATTAACACTGAATCACATGCTGCCTCTCTGCTTCTGAATTAGAGCGGAGTGAGGGCCTATATTTATCTCCGCAAATAGTTTGTCTGTTGATACAATTAAGATGCGTTGTGCTACTGGATTTACTAGTTAAGTTCTGCTGCGCTCCTCAATGCATTTGAAGAGAAAGATTACAACCGTGTTGGTTACACAATTGTATTTCCTTTCTCTTCATCACAGCAACAACAATCATCTTGTCCTTCCCAAAACACAGTATTGGGCATAATGAGGGCTGCATTACAAGCAATAAATCTTGAACGGCATTCTGGAACTCATCCCAGAATGGGCGTTGTTGACCACATATGTTACCATCTCTTGGGAGATGCTTCTCTGCATCAGGTAGCCTCTCTGGCTCGCTCTCTGGCAGCTGACATTGGTCTCACTCTTAAAGGTCTGTATCGCATTCTTTTTCCTTGCAAAATCATTGTTAATTACAATTAAGGATTTTACTATTCTCTGCAGATATGAATTTACCTTGCTCATAACAAAAACAACCCATACATTATTTAATTCAATATCTCATATTAGCATAAACGGCCAAATTGTAATCTCATTGAATTTCTTATATCACCACCAATCTCATACTGATAGGGGCCCTTGACATGCTACAGTACCAACCTTTCTATGTGGAGCAGCACACCATAAAAACAGAAATTTAGATTCCATCAGAAGAGGATTGGGTTATTTCAAGCCCAACCACGAGGGGCAATGGGTAGGGTTAGCTTCTGGTCCCTTGAGTTTGTTACCGGACTACGGTCCGTCTCAAGTTCTTTCTAGTACTAGGGTTGTGATTGTCGGTGCATGCCCTTTTGTGGTCAACTATAATGTGCCCATACTTTCCAATGATCTGGTCACAAGGCGTCGAATTGCGAATAAACTGAGTGCAAGAGGTGGAGGTTTGCCTGATGTACAGGCTATGGCTCTGTTACATGGGGTTAAGGGCATGGAGATTGCTTGTAACTTGCTGGATGCCAAAAATGTTGGTCTAGATAAGGTGCAAGAGGAAGTGGCATCATTAGCAGAAAAAGAAGGTTTGACAGTGGAACGGGGCTATCTAACTGATTACTCAGAGGATCAGATTTCAGAGGCTGCCTTGCAGAGATTGAAATTTACCGAGAAAGACAAGTTGGCATAGCGTTTTGGTGGAAGCTAGCTCTAAGATTAGAGTGGAAGTCCAGATTAAAGTAAGTGCATGTTCTCGTTTCTCACTAATCATGCCGACTATAATCATCAGAGCTCTAAACTTTAAAGACATCTATTTAATTCAAATCTGAATTTCAAATGTATTGCTGACTAGATGCTAGCTGCAACCATGACAGTAGATCGGAACTGTTGAATCATGTATTTCTCCTAGTAAAGGAAAGCTACATCTATCCTTTCAGTTGTATCAAGATGAAATATAAAACTTGAAAACACAGTTATGTTGGCACTGTGAAATCCATCCGAGTATCAGTCATCTTCTATGTCTCAGGGCTTCTAGCTGTTAGGCCTAATGGTTTCTTTTTGCATACTCCGTCTTACCTTTGAGTTTTCTCTGATAGATGACAAACATCAGGGCTGCATGTAATGTAATATAAATTACTAGGCTTAGAGGGTTGACTGGGTCAGGCTACTTGATTGAGAAATAGGGATACAACAGTTCAACTGCTACCTTGTCAGTTTAAAACATTAAATCAGCTCTGTAAAAATTTGTGATTAAAATAAACTCTTCTTTCATTTCTGTTTTGTAGATATGAATTTTGATCTTGCTTTTATGCAACTCAAGATTTTTCAGGTTGAAGAACCGTTGAGTAATTCACTTCTATTTCCTGTTGTAACTTGTCACTCCTTGTTCTAATATGGATCCTCAAGTCGTTGGCTGAATAGAGAGAAAATAACATCTAAATTATTGCTCTTTATTCTAAATATTCTTTCTTATCGATGTAATAGTGATCCTGTGAAATGCATAATCTATTATGTTGATACTGGTAGTTCCTTTGCTTTGTGCTGTCCACACCAGAGTGCATGAACATTATAAAAATATTAAACCAATGAAAATTATACAAGAGGGAATGTCAAATTCAGCAATCGTTTAACAATTTTATTGGAAACCTTCAAGAAAAGCAACTTGTCTGGATGCATTCTGTGGCAACATTGTCTATCAAATCAAATTATCAAATCAAATTATCATAAAGCTGAAAAGGTCAACTGGTTAAATGTTTGTAAGAACGCTAGATACCTCTTATGGAGCCAGTAGAATCCTGACAAATATGGAGAGGGCATCATAGGAGATAAAATTGTCTCTATGTTGAAATCTTGTGTTAAAGATTGGGATTTTGTATCTTTAGATGTTGTCAGAAATTCTGGGTGACTAATTGCTGGATAGAAATTGTTTCATTGCTGATTGATTTTTCTATTGCCTCAGGGTCATGCACAAAATACAGGTTAAAGCTTTGGGCATCGTAGTTCCAGTTCTAATTGTTTATGTGTCTTATGATGATATTCAAAGATTTTGGGAATTTTTTCGTCTTAAAGGAAGAGAATGTACATAGTTATTGGTAGAGATTTGAATTTTACCTTGAACAGGTCAATATTTGGGGAACTTTAGTAAGGGTTAACGGATTAAGGGATGATTTTAGAGACAAAATCGAGTGGACTGGTCTTATAGATGTTGATCCAATTAACATATCCCCTACATGGAGGAATAACAGGTTGTGGGAGGCTGGGTTTCCAGACGGTTGGACAGATTCTTAATGCACGAAGATCTTATTTGTCTGGTGGAGAGAACTAGAACTTGGGTAAGAGTTGCTGGAGGTTCGGAACAATCTTATTTTTTTACAATTGGAAATAAAGAGGAGCGCTCCATTCCTTTCAATTTCAACACTAGCTGGTTGGCAGAGGAGTTATAGGGTATCATTAACAGAGAATGGAAGAGGTATTTAACACAAGTATGGGTTCCAGCATGTGTTTAGTTAGCATGTCCTTTGAAGAATATCAAGGTAAAAGTGCTGGAACGGGCTGTAGAAAAGTATATACCTAGGGATAAGGTATTGAAGAAGGTAGAGGATGAGATTGTTGCTTTACATCAAATAGAGTTTACTAGCCAACAAGGAAGGTGAATTGGGGATGGACGAAGAGCAGGGAACTGTGGTTAGAGAAGCGAGATTTGAACACAAAATTATTTCATAAAGAAGATAAATACAATCCAGTAAATGAAAAATGAGGAGGGTTCCTGGGTGAGAAGCCATAGAGAGATAGTTGATTTTGGAGTGAGACAGTTTCAACATATGTATAAGAATCTTGAGCGAGTGAATATAGAAAAATGGTTAAATTGGCTTCATTTTTTCCTAGGTTTGTCATTAAGGGAACATAATGAGACTTTGTTTAAGGAAGTCTAAAAGGAAGAATTGTTATCAGTTTTATCATCTTTTAAGAAAAACAAGAGCCCAGGCCTTGATGGATGGACTATTAAATTCTTTTTTGGGTTCTATGAGTTGAAAGTTGGTTGAAGAGGATTTGATTAGGGTAATTGAAGAGGTAAAAAATTCTTGTAAGAGGCAAGGAAGTTTTATTGCTACATTCATAGCTCTCTTATTCTGAAGAAAGATCAACCTAACTCTTTTGATGCCATCCAGGCCTATTCCCATTGCAAGTCTTTTAACTTAATAGCAAACGTATTAGGAGTGAGAAGAAAAAGAGATTTATTTGAATCCAGGCATATTTCCCATTGTAATTGTCTTTATAACTTAATAGAAAATGTATTAGGAGTGAGAATAAAAAGATATGTATTTCAAGTCATATTCTTAAAGAAGTTCAGGTTTTCAACACGAAAGCAAATCCATGAGGTGATTGGCACTGGATAGTAGGGTCTTCACTCTATCATGACTAAGAACATGTTAGTGAGGGCCATAAAGATGGCCTCGTCAAAATCTTATGATAAAATAAATTGGTTGTATTTAAAGTTAATATTGTTTCTTGTTGGTTTTAGTCTCCAATTGGTGAATTACATCATATGATGTGTTAATTCTTTGTTTTTTTCTATTTTGAATAATGTGATAGCCTTACCTCTATTTAAACCATATAGAGAATTGAGATAGGGGTGTCTCTTATCATCCTTGCTATTTCTCATCATGGCTAAGGGAGTGAGTAGGGTTGTTATGGAAGCTAAAAGGGTAGGAAATATTCAGGGGATAAGGATAGGTTTTGTTCCACATACACACTTTTATTTGTAGATGACGTTTTGTTTGCTTTTGAATGGTTTTGAAAGGGATACAAGTAAGATACAAGAGATCTTATATATTTTCTATGTAGCAACTAGGGTAAAGGTGAATCCTTAGAAATCTTGGGATGAAAGGTGTTGGATCACAAGTTGAGCACACTATTTCTACCTATAATTGTTGACTTATAGGAGGGTTTTGTATCTTTGGGTTTTATTTTCAAGTCTAATGATTATGGGAAAAGGGATTGAGGATGCTTATTAGAAAAGACATAAAGTAGGATTCTTCATTGGTGTAATAAATTGATCTCAAGAGGTGGAAGATTAATGCTTGTAAAAGTCTGTTTTCGAATCCATTCTTGTGTATTGACATTCGCTTTCATTTATTCCCAAAGGGATTTTAGAGAGGTTTAGGAAAGTGTGTTATAATTTCTTCTAGGGAGGAAAAAGTGAAAGTAAAGGGATCCATTTGACCAAGTGTCTAGCTACACCTAGGCTAAGGAAATGGGTGGATGGGGTTTCCCCAAAGAAAATAGGTGATTCGTTGATTGATAAATCCTACACATGGGTTTTTTTTTATGGCCAAATAGAGCCTTCTTCGCTTTTGCAGTGTTGGAGGGTATACTTTTTATTTATGATAGAAACTTTCTTAAACTAAAGGTAGAAATGGGTCTCGGTTCAAACAATATATTCGAGTTTATGGCTTTGAGATGGTTACTAAAAACGACAAGAGAGAAAGGGGTTGTGGGCTGGTGCAAGCTAATGTTGGTCACTTATGACGCGTTCGTTGCAATGGACTTCTGGAAAAACAAAAACATGAACGTCAAAAATCAATATTAGATGTACCTACACAACTTTTTGGAATATGGTGTAAGATTATGAAACGTGGAAATTCAAATTACCTTCCGGAATATATAACTTTTATTTATGAAAATTAAGTATAAATCCCAAAAAACGAGGTTCTTCTAAGGTTGGTATGTTATTTTTTTCCCAAAAAATAATGAATATGTTTGCGTTGGTCCACTCATTTGGTATGCAAATGGTGGAATTTTGTGAAAAAAATTATATTAGAGTTGTAGATAACAGGTGTGTCTAGTGCACCGTTATTTTTCCATATTTATTTATATTATATATATTTTTTTAATTAAGGAAGTCACGATGCCCTAAAATGACAGGGTCGAGCGTTGGTCCACGACATCTTGGTCTTAACATAGTCAATGAACGATTTTTCTTTTTAGGATGTGGGTCTTTATGTCTTCTTGTGCAGGTTCTTTTCCGTTTTCTAAATAGGCGAGCCAATCAAAAGTTATAGCCGAAGCAAACAACCTACCTTTTGTGTTAGATTGACGTTAGTCCATTTAAAATTAAATAAAAAATAGAAAAAATAATAGATTTAAATAAAAATTACATATTCAGAATCTACAGACAAAGTTACACAAGTGTGTGAATTTTCATTAGCAGTGGACAAGCGTGGCATATGCAAAATCATGCACGAAATAGGAGAAGTGGTACAAAACATGTTTTATGTCATAAGACAATCCAAACCACTTGGTTTGGCAACCCGAACCTAAAACCAAAGCAGCCAAGTCATCCACCACGTAGGTTGAAAAAAAGGTGCCCGCCAAAATTCTAAATTTAAATCACGCTTGCGCATAGTTTAAAACGTAACGTGCACGCACTAGAAGTGCGCTCATGCTTCTAAGCGCATGCGCGTTAAACACACGTGTGCGCATCTATTAAGTTAAAACTTTGTTTTGAACACAGGGGCACGCATCTATTAAGTTAAAAATTTGTTTTGAACACGCGTGCGCGTATTTGTTAAGTTAAAACTTTGTTTTGATTTTATTTTCAAGCATTTGCAATGGAATGATGATGAGGAGGAGGACAATGATGATGATGAGGATGATGACTATGATGATGAGGATGATGATGATGATGATGATGATGGCAATGACGATGATGATGAACAATATGATGACGATGATTATGATGATGATGATGATGATTACAATGATGAGGATGATGACCATGATGATGATGATGACCACGAGGATGATGACCATGACGATAATGATGAACAATGATGATGACGATGATGATGACTATGATGATGATGATGACGACGACGACGACGACAACGATGATGATGATCACGAATAGTATGACTATAATGACAATGATTATGATGATGATTATGATGATGAGGATGATGATGACTATGATGGTGATGATAATGATGATGATGATGATGACAATGATGATGATGAGGATGATGACTATGATGATGATGGGGATGAGGATGAGGATGATGAGGAAGAGGAGGATGACTATGATGAGGATGATGATGACGATGTTGATGATGATGATGTCGACGATGATGACAACGATGATGAGGAACAATGATGATGATGATGATGATGATAGGTTTAGTTGAAACGTTGCTTTGATTTTATTTTCAAGCATTTGCAATGGAATAATGATGATGAACAATGATGATGATGATGAGGAGGATGATGACAATGATGATGATGATGAGGAGGATGATGATGATGGCGATGACGATGATTATGAATAATGATGGTGATGATGATGAGGATGAGGATGATGATGATGACCACGATGACTATGACTATGATGATGATGATTATGATGATTACGATGATGAGGATGATGATGTTGATGATGACGATGATGATGATGATGAGGATGACGACGACTATGATGATGAACAATGATGGTGATGATGATGAGGATGAGGATGACGATGACAACGACAATGATGATGATGATGATCACGATGACGATGATTATGATGATTCCAATGATGAGGATGATGATGTTGATGACGACAATGATGATGATGATGAGGATGATGATGACGATGATGACGACGATGATGATAGGGATGATGACAATGATGATGATGAGGATGATGACTATGATGATGATTATGATGATGACGATGATGATGACAATGATGATGAACAATGATGGTGATGATGATGAGGATGAGGATGAAGATGAGGACGATGATGATGACGATGATGAGGAACAATGATGATGATGACGACAATGATGAGGAACAATGATGATGATGATGATGATAGGTTGAGTTGAAAATTTGCTTTGATTTTATTTTCAAGCATTTGCAATGGAATGATGATGATGAGGAGGAGGATGATGACAATGATGATGATGAGGAGGAGGATGATGACAATGATGATGATGAGGATGATGACTATGATGATGATGAGGATGATGATGATGATGATGATGATGATGGCGATGACGATGATGATGAACAATGATGGTGATGATGATGAGGATGAGGATGATGATGATGATGATGAACAATGATGGTGATGATGATGAAAATGAGGATGATGATGATGATGATGATCACGATGACTATGACTATGATGACGATGATTATGATGATTACGATGGTGATGATGATGATCACGATGACTATGACTATGATGACGATGATTATGATGATTATGATGGTGATGATGATGATGTTGGTGGTGACGACGACGACGATGATGATAACGACGATGATGAGGAACAATGAGGATGATGATCATGATGACTATGACTATGATGATTACGATGATTAGGATGGTGATGTTGATGACGACAATGATGATGATGCTGAGGATGATGATGACTATGATGATGAACAATGATGGTGACGATGATGATGAGGAGGAAGATGATGACGCTGACGATGATGATGAGGAACAATGATGATGATGATGATGGTGGTGATGATGATAAGGATGATGACAATGATGATGATGAGGATGATGACTATGATGATGATGATGACGATGAGGATGATGATGATGATGATGATGACGATGACAATGATGATGAACAATGATGGTGATGATGAGGATGATGAGGAGGAGGATGAGGATGATGATGACGATGATGAGGAATAATGATGATGCTGATGATGATGATGATAGGTTTAGTTGAAAATTTGCTTTGATTTTATTTTCAAGCATTTGCAATGGAATGATGATGATGATGAGGAGGATGATGACAATGATGATGATGAGGATGATGACTATGATGATGATGATGATGATGATGATGATGATGATGATGATGATGATGATGGCGATGAAGATGATGATGAACAATGATGGTGATGATGGTGATGATGATGGCGATGAAGATGATGATGAATAATGATGGTGATGATGATGATGATGAGGATGATGATGAGGATGATGATGATGATGATGATGCTGATCACGATGACTATGACTATGATGACGATGATTATGATGATTACGATGATGATGATGATGGCGACGATGTTGATGATGATGAGGATGATGATGACTATGATGATGAACAATGATGGTGATGATGATGATGATGATGATGATAACGATGATGATGAGGAACAATGATGATGATGATGATGATGATGACTATGACTATGATGATGATGATTATGATGATTGCAATGATGAGGATGGTGATGTTGATGATGACAATGATGATGGTGATGAGGATGATGATGACTATGAAGATGAACAATGATCATGCTGATGATGATGAGGAGGAGGAGGAGGAGGAGGAGGAGGATGACGATGATGAGGAACAATGATGATGATGATGATGATGATGATGATAAGGATGATGACAATGATGATGATGAGGATGATGGCTATGATGATGATGATGATGACGACGACGAAAATAATGATGAACAATGATGGTGATGATGAGGATGAGGATGATGACAACGATGATGAGGAACAATGATGACGATCACGATGACGACAACGATGATTATGACTATGATGATGATGATTATGATGATGATGATGATGATGATGATTACGATGATGAGGATGATGATGTTAATGATGACGATGATGACCATGATGATGATGACCATGACGATGATGATGAACAACGATGATGACGATGATGATGACTATGATGATGATGATGATGATGATGATGACAACGATAACGATGATGATGATGATCACAGATAGTATGACTATGATGACGATGATTATGATGATGATTATGATGATGAGGATGATGACTACTATGATGGTAATGATAATGATGATGATGATGATGACAATGATGATGATGAGGATGATGACTATGATGATGAGGATGATGATGATAATGAAGATGAGGAGGATGATGACTATGATGATGATGATGAGGATGAGGATGAGGATGAGGATGAGGATGAGGATGAGGATGAGGATGATGATGATGATGATGATGACGATGACGATGACGATGACGATGACGATGATGATGAACAATTATGGTGATGATGATGATGAGGATGATGATGATGATGATGATGAGGATGACAATGATGATGATGAGGATGCCAATGATGATGAAGAACAATGATGATGATGATGTTAATAGGTTTAGTTGAAACTTTGCTTTGATTTTATTTTCAAGCATTTTCAATGGAATGATGATGATGAACAAAACAAAACTGTTCACTATTTTTTTAGATACAGGGACGCGTGTGCGTCCCTGTATGTGATCACACAAAGCACACGTGCGCGCTCCTATTTTCCACATTGGAAATACGGTGTGCACGTGTCATTAGGAGAGCGCACACTTCTATCATCCACATTGGAAATTCGGCGTGCACGTGTTTAGGAGCATGTGCACGCTCCTATGGTCCACATTGGCAATCCGACATGTGTGTGTCATTAGGAGCGCACACACACTCCTATTGTCCACATTAGAAATCCGGCGTGGAGGTTTTCCATTGCCGAAGCAGGAGCACGTGTGTGCCTCTAAAGGTGTGTGTGCGTTCTTGTTTTTTTTCACTCACGCACTCCCATTTCATCATATTTGGGTAGCAGCTTCTTGCGGGCGCCCTTGTGTAGTTGCAGGTTTTTGGAGACTCTTTTTTAGTCAATGACTAGATGAAAGAAGATTTATAGAGTCAAAATGTTTCACTAATACCCTTGGTTGAACAATTAAAAAGGTATTTACACTATTTGAAAATATCTCATTTATGCATGTATTTAGGGAATTAAATACATAAGAAGACAAAATTTCAAAGAAGGGGCAACAAATTGAGGTTGTTAGTTATGCACCTAGAGGAATATTTAGGTGGAATCTTGTCCTTGTCTAGTAAACCAATTTAGTTTCAGTAATTCATACAATTTTTGTTTTTATATAGTATAGTTAAGAGATTTTGGTTAAGCTCTTTTTGTTTTTGGATTGCATAATGTAATGTCCTCTTCTTCTTAAGCATTGAGGACCGACCCGCTAACCTATGTGATTCCTATAAGTTCGAGTGGGTATTGACAGTCAAGGAATCAGCTTAAGATTGATGCCATATGTAGAAGATCTAGGGCATCAATATTATATCACCATTGGGTCGAAGATGGCCACTAGAGCCAAAGGCCACCTGCATGCATGACATCCAGACATTATTTAATGATGCATGCACCCGAATAAGTCTCCATGCGCATGTATGCAAGTCAACTACAAATTAGAAGATAAAGTGACATAATTAGGTCTAAAGTTAGGGTTTTCACAGTTGAGAGTTATAAAAGAAAGATAAAGTGAATGGAGAAGTAACTTATGTGATAATTGATTTGTGGAGTCGAATTGGAGATCTCGGCGAGCTAAGTTGGGGTTGAGTGCATGCTTAGCTAAATAGTGTATTTCGGCATCAAAATCTATCTGTCCTAGTTCATCATCAGGTTGGATCATCTAGGTTCAACACTAGTTCATCATCAGGTTACATTCAACAGTTATTTTAGGAGGTTGATTATTCATCCAGCCAGAGGGTTTCACCGTCACACCGTGTCACCGTGATTAGAGATAAAGCAATTCATTTTCCTACCTATAGGGTTCAAAATTTTTGCATGCTACTTCCATCATCATCAGAGGGGTATTATAACCCTAGTGCACATCATCTGGGCTTCCAGCAGCAACTTATTTATTATTCTGGAGCTTATATAGTTTGAGAGGAGGGCGCATTCACCTGTGGAGGACGATTTGGTGTATATCCTTATTCTTCTGGCAGAATCCTTGCATGTTGGGACTAGTCTATTTACCATCAGCTGATCTATATAATGGTATGTACATGCATTGATTTCTCTTATTTTATAGCATCTTAGTATTTTTCTAGGGCACATATTTGCATGCAAAGTTCGGGGTTTGCTTTCCTATTTGATTAAGGAATAAGTCTATTAGCCATCTACAGTATACAAATAAATGGGAAAATATCAGTTTGGGATATTACAGTGGTATCAGAGCTATTTTCCTTGCCAACTGTGGGCATGCAAAAATTATAAATGAATCCAGGAGACCCATACAACATTACTCACAGGAGACAAAGGTATAGAGGCAGAGAAGAGGAGTTAGAGGACATAGATTTGGGGAACATAGAGTATCAGTTTGAAAAAGGCAAAGAAACAATGGTCGATGATGATAAAATAGATTTCAATAGTCTCATATCAGCCATAAAAGAACTCACCACTGGGAAAAAAGAAATGATGAGCACCTTTAGGTAAATGACTAAGAATAATGGGCCCACCCCACATAGTCCCTTATTTCCCAAAAGTGATATGGTATCCACCAATAGTAGTAGGGAGCACTTACATGCCAACATGCAGAGCCATCCCAATATACACAAGCCTTTCCAACCTACCATGCCTCAATTCTTAGATAGTCCAACTGCAGTGCCTCTAGCACAAGTAGAACCAGAAGAACCCATGAGTGCATATCTGAGAGAATATAGGGCTTTATGAGAGGACTTCCATTCAGCCATGACCTTCACTGAATTCTGCCACTTTAAAAGTAAGAACAAACCCAAATCTTACAATAGGCCATTCACCCAGAACTATGAGTTACAGTGCACCATAGGGAAACTGACTATCCCTATCTTTGAGGGCACCCGGGGTGGCCCAGCTAGGAATTGGGTGTAGAAGTTGGATACATACTTCGAGCTCAACCCCATGATTGAGACCAATGCCATTAAATTGGCTACTTTGCATTTGGATGGAGAAGCACATGAGTGGTGGTACCATGGGTTAGTGACACTGGGTCACAACACCATCACCTCATACACAGATTTTACACAGAGGCTCATTGAGTGGTTTGATCAAAAGGATCCAGAGGTACACTTTAGGGAGCTGGCATAGCTTAAGAATATAGGGAGTGCAAATGCATTTATTTCTGAGTTTTAGAGGATAGCAGTCATGGTCATAGATATATCAGAGAGCAGGTTGATTATGTTGTTCACTGAGGCTCTCACTGAACCCTTACGGGGATGGGTCAAGTCTTATAGGCCCACCACCCTAGCAAATGCCATCAGATGGACTAGAGACTTGCAGGATGCAGTGCCCAAAAATAGGTTTCCTCCTAGGACCAATGTTCCTATTAAAGATAAAGAAAGGAAACCATGGCCCAAGAAAGAATGGATGGACAATGATACCCGACAGGACCTTAGAAGAAAAAAGTTATGTTTCACTTACCAGGAACCATGGATACCAGGTCATAGATGTTTAGGAAAAGGAAAGGCCTACTACATAGAGGCTTATTTCGACGGTGAGGAGGATGAGGATCATCATCATGTTGGATCATGCATCTGCCCTAGTTCATCATCAGGTTGGATCATCCAGGTTCAACACTAGTTCATCATCAGGTTACATTCAGTAGTTATTTCGGGAGGTTGATTATTCATCCAGCCAGAGGGTTTCACCATCACACCGTGTCACCGTGATTAGAGACAAAGCAATTCATTTTCCTACCTACAGGGTTCAACTTTCGCATGTTGCTTCCATCATCATCAGAGGGGTATTATAAACCTAGTGCACATCAACCGGGATTCCAACAATAGTTTATTTATTATTTTGGAGCTTATATAGTTTGAGAGGAGGGCACATTCACCTATGGAGGATGATTTGGTTTATCTCCTTATTCCTCTGGCAGAATCCTTGCATGCTGGGACCAGTCTCTTCACCATCAGCTGATCTATATACTGGTATGTACATGCATTGATTTCTCCTATTTTATAGCATCTCAGTATTTTTCTAGGGCACATATTTGCATGCAACTGCATGCATTCAAAGTTCGGGGTTTGCTTATTTGATTAAGGAGTAAGTCTATTAACCATCTACAATATACACATAAACAAGAAAATATCAGTTTGGGATATTACACATAAGTCCCAAATAATGGGTTGAACTTTGTGAATAACACTACTATGAGTGTTTTTGTGATCGATCTTTTGGTTACAATGTGTATATGGGTGAATTCGTGAATATGGGTAACACTTTTTGGCCAAAAGTAATGGTGAAAATACGATTTTTAACTGATTTATTAAATTGAAGCCTTCACAACTCATTAATGCCTTGTGAATTACGCCATGCAACAAAGAAACAAAGCGCATGGAATTATGTTTTCTTTCCACTTAGATTTAAAACAAGTGAAATTAGCATCAAAGCTACTTATACCCACCTTTAATAAATATTGTAATATATTAGTTATTAACAATTCAAAGTTAAAATTTAAAATAAATCTAAAAATTAAACTAAACCTAAAAGAAGTGACACCTACTACTCCGACCTTTAAAAAATAAAATAAAATAACAAAATAAGCAGTGCAAATAGTATTGCTTAGTTTAAAGATGACCATCATGCCAAATGAAAAATTATAAAAAAATAGTAAGGCAATTAGTACCTTGTTTTATAAGAGAAAATAATATTTAATACAAATTTAATTAATAGAAATCAAAATAATGTTTTTAACTTTAACTGAGCTCTTTTTCATATAATAAGGTAACAATTTTATATTTATTCTTGAAAAAGTATATGATAATTGTTGAATTTGCATAATCTTGGTGCCTTTGGGTATTTGAGCCATGTGAATATATTTATGCATTAAGAAATGTGATTTAAACTAATCAATTTTGATATAAAAATCATTGATATAATTGAAAATCTAAAACGTCTAACAAATAGATTATTCCCATTGTAATAACTTAGTATTCAAATTGTTTTGATTTTTTACCATTATTTTTTGAATATTGTTTTTTAATTTTTAAACAATTGAGATATTAATTAAAAATAATTATGATAGAAATAAAAATTTAATATTTTATAATTGTAATTTATTTTAGTATTATAAAAATATTTATGAAATGATAATTACAATGGATTATGATAGAAATAAAAATTTAATATTTTGTAATTATAATTATAATTTATTTTAGTATTATAGAAATCTTTAGGAAATGATAACACCATTTTATGATTATTAGTAAGAAATGATCTTTTTGATGGCAACATACTTTATGAGGAATTTGTTGATTGCATATCCATTGACAATGGCTCTTTTCCTCTTCTCTAGTTGAAGACATCTTAGCTTTTTGGACAATTTGTACTTAAAGTTTTGTTGATTAGTTTTTTTGGTTGAGTTGTAAAATGTGTTTATAGATATCTTGTTAGCATATTTTTTTAATTATTATTATTATATTAAAATGTACTTTATTTGGTGGAATTAATTTTTTATCACTTTTCTCTAATATATATGTACTTTGAAAACTATAACTTTGAATTGAATTGAATAACAAGTTAGTTTTTCTTTTGAATTGAGAAACAATGATCATAATAAAATTATTTTATCTTTTTAAGATAATTGATAATTAAAAAGCTAAAACAATGAATATAATAATATTTTTATCGATTATTAATAATTAAAAAACAAATTAATCTCTTGTAATATATTATTAAATTTCATGACATGATTGATGAAAACTAAGGCATGACAACCAATTATCAAATTTGAAGGGTGGGCCTTAATTTAAATTGGAATGGCATTTATTATTTGAGCCCTTCAAAGATGAAGGGTAATATAAATAATTGTACTTCAATTGACAAGTGGGTAGTTAGGAGGAATTATTGTTACCCTCCCCACCTAGGTTCAATTCTTGTGAGTGACATGATGCTCTTGTTTAGCCCAAATGTAATGATTGAGTGGATTATGTGAATCTGGCCATACCTTCATTTCCCATAATAGTAGGTGTCGGCATATTTCTCGAGGATCTAAAATTTGTTGTGTTTTGTACTAATATATGATTCGACAAATCAATAATTAGAGTAGGAAATTTAAGTTATTTAATGAAACAATTAATGTATAATCTACCTCTATATCGAAACCGTTTTCCATGCTGATGCAAGCCACTACCCTCCTTATTGTCTTACCAAAAGGCACAAGAATTAGGAAAAAGATGTAAAATTATAGACTTCACCTTCAAAGAATGCCTTGCAATCACATTGGTAAGGAGTGGTGAGAAGATAACAACAATCCAACAGGTCAAATCTCAATTGACAGTGTCAATTAAATACATATATGGTAAATTAACATAAGACTTACTTATAGTTATCTCTTACTCTTTGTGTCTTGACACATTTGATATTTTATGGTTGTCTCTGCACCTTGACCCAATTGATATTATAAGGTGAGAATGTGGTTAGTCATGACTATGAGGTGAGGATGTGCATGCATAGTAATATTTAGTTATGACTATGTGGTGGGGATTTAAATAGAAGAGGATGTAAAGTCATGTAATTTTTCTACATATTTTGGTGGTGAGTGCCGAGGACAAATGTTTTGAGAAAACCATAAATGTTTGGAAGGACGGAAGGAGATTACATCTTGATCATGTCACCCATCAAATTAGAGACTATTCTTGAGCCAAAAATGTTTTGTTTTGTTTATTTTATTTTTTATTTTTTTAAATCTTATGAATAACTATTGTGGTGCTTTGGTCCAAATGTTTTTTCTAACTCATTGTTTCTCCATATCATGTGCTCAGTGACACCTCTCTATATCAAAGCATAAATCGACCTCTGTATAGTTTGTAATCCTAGCTATATGCCATTATTTGTAGTTTCATGACATTGAGTGTTGTTTATATAGTTGTCATGAGTCCACGATATTCATGTAAGAAATGAAGTCTTGTAGAGGAGGACTCATCAAATCGACCATATTGTGATTTCTCAAAGATATTCGGTTTTCCAAATATTGTACCTGATAGAGAAGTATGGGAACATTGCCTTCCAAAATTTAGAGGAAAAATTATGATCATCCTGGTGAACATCTATTGGATTTCCATGAGTGTATGCATAAGCTAAATATTGACCATGAGGATGTTCTTATTAAAATGTTCATATTTTCTTTGGAAGGGCATGCTCGTGAGTGGTGTAGAACCCTCCCTGTTGCGAGCATTCATTCACTGAAAGATTTTCATATTGCATTTAATAATCATTGCAAACAATGTTATGGAAATGATCTTTTGTATGAGGAATGTTGTATGGAATTTGAACTTTTATATAGAAAATGTGTCAATATTAAAGATCAGAGTGCTGGTAATCAAGAAATCATTGAACATGAAATTGTTCCCCACGATCTTCAAAAAGGTTTCAATGATTTTCAAACTGAGCTGTTTTCTCAAGAAAGTGGAGTACGCACAAATAATCAAGTTTTTGAAGTTTCATCTGCTGCAATTTTTCCTAATTTTTATGGATTTGAAAAGATGTCTACTCTAGCTATAAATCATGAGGATCGGATGTCTCTCAGTCAAATATCACTGGAAATATTTCAAAATACTGAAAACAACTTGCAGCAACCTCCAGTTTTGCAGACAATTGAAATTAACAACAACTATGAAGTAAAGAATACGCAGATGGAACACCAAGAAGAGATAGTTGTTTTTGATGCAGTGGAAGTTTATTTGAAAGATTTTATCAGCCTGAATTGTGTACTTTTCAGCTCAGAACAAAAGGATAGAAGAATATGTACTACAACAGATTTGACACATGAACTGTGTTATCTTCTTAATCAACGAGAATTTCACCGTGACTTTCATGATCCAGTAGCTATTTTAATGGATTCAATTTGTCAAAAGGCCATTGATGTTGCAGTTTTGAGCTTGGTACAAATTTGCACTAGTAAGTATGAATTCATTATTGATCATGTACTGCACTTTTTACATTCTTCTCATGTTTCCTGTAGCATGCAATATCCAGGCATGATGAGCAATCAACTGCCTGAGAGATTCTTTTGGAAATTTGTATATATTTGAAAAAATGAGTTCAATTGGTTAGTGTAGGTAGTGTGGATAAATAAGCTCATCTTTGAGCATTTTATTCAGCTTGGACAGTGTGATCAGATGGTTGTGTAGGGTTTGTTTTCAGTTGCACAAGTTTGAGATATGAAAGACTCCATTGCCCAATGGATATGGCACTGGTATTTCCAGCTTTTAGTGAGTGTGCATCATTACAGTTTGCAGCAAAGGATGAACACACATGGTCAAAGGTTCTTAAAGTTTCACAAGGAGAGCTTTATGCCTTATTGGAGCCAGATATTGGTACCATAATTTCCTAATTAAAAATTTTAGTTTCCAACAACGTGCACGTAATGAGGGGTGTCGGTTCTTGATGTCAGAATGGTCAAATCCATGAGTTTTGGTGTTAACCCGGTCAATTTCTTATCGCCTTAAATTTCCATCCGAGCGTTAAATTTTCATCCATTCGAACCTTAAATTTCCATTCGAGTCATTTCTTAATATGTGCCTTTGGTCTTGTTTTATATGTTTTCCCAAAGAGATATATGGTTGATCAAACTTCATCTCATAAATCTTGTTTTCTTAAACCCTCATCTTTTGTCCTATTTTATTGTTGATTTGAAAATTAGGATTTTTAATTTTTATTTTAAAATAACCTTTAACCTTTTATTAAAATAATAATTTTATTTTTGGTTTTACCCATTATCGTTTCAAATATGTTACATGTTATTTCTTTTTAAACAGGATAAAGTGGGTTATCATAAAAAAAAGATCTCTTGTCTTATTCCCAAATCGAATTCCATCTCCATTGTATAACCTTATCCCACCATCGTATCAACCATTGAAGTCTCAAATGCTCACTTAGTTGATGTCTAAGTTGAAATGTCAAGCCAACAAATGAAGCCAAATGCACTACGCGTCATACTTCTCAAAAAATCCAATTATTTATTTTGAGAAAGTATACCAGGCACTCTTGAATTGTCATTTTAGGGTCACAAATTCTCTTGAATTGTTTTGCAAAGTTGGAGCTTCAGGGCTTGCTTTTCATGAGGAGGTCGTCCAAGATAATTGATTTTGAAATAGTCACGGAAGTTGTATTTCATTTTTCTTATGTTGTTGATGGATTTCTTCTGGCTTTTATAAACATGACACACTAGCTCGAAAGAATTTTCATTGTTTGAATTTCAAGTAATGTAGTTTCCATTCACACGGAAAGAGCATGTAAAAATGGTGCAGGAGAACATTCAAGTATCAAATGATTGCCGATACTCTCTTTAGTCTTCATTGAAGAACAATAAATTACACTCTCTTCAAATTCTATGAAAGGATTGTGGTCCTTAGTTTCTGGTAATCATCCACTCATAGGCGAGAAGTCTACTCCAAATTCACACATTGGTAAAGAAAATATAGAATTGGGGTGCATGCATCTAGGATATTTTAAGTAGCGAGACCGCTTGATTAAAGAATTCAAACTGGAGAAGTATTTTTGCTTCTACTCTTGTTCAATTTTAATTGGTTGTGAAAAGAGGAACTGTTCAAGAAATAGAGAAAACTCTTGATCAACAATAGCCAACATTTTGTGACAGTAGATGATGAATATTTGAGAAAGGTTCTTGTTGTATCTCAACAACAACGTCTTTATGATGATCGGCTAGAGCTCATAAAAATAAATTGATAAAATGAAAAGAGAACTTGGACAATATTAAACTTGTAAACAAAAAAACAGAGTCAGTTGCAGAATTAAACACTTAGCAGCAATGGATAACAGTCAAATGGTTAATCCCTGATCTAAAGGAGAAAAATCAATAGAAAAATCAGCATCAGGCCCATATTTCTAGTGATTTAATGAGTATTTTCGGGTAGTATGCAAACTTCCAAAGATACAAGTGGAATAAGATCAATCACTCATGAAATGTACATTTCTAGATTTGAAGGCATTTGAACTCAGTATTCAAGTTTTCGATTATACAGGTGGAACTGAGAAGGTCGACAAAATCTAGATTTGAGGAGGTAGTTTTAGCAAACCCTCGTTTCCTGTGACATATCTTAGATTTCATTTATATTTAGTTTATTGTTAGAATTTTACTCCTAATACGTGCAACAATTAGTTTATTTTAAGGTCTATATATTTAATCTTTTTGAATGTAAAAGGGGGAGGTATCAACCGAGAGGGATGAGGCAAGATTTGAATATTCTGATACTGGAGTGCCAGGGCATGTATGCATTCTATTTTTGTTAATAGGAATTAGCTGCTTTGAAATGATTATGTTCATATGAGCCACCTTTTTGTTTTAATAATTGAATTTCATGTGTTGTGCTTTTGTCTGGTGTATGGTCTTATTAATCCATTGCTAGATTCTCATGATTAATGTGAAGTTATCCTTAAGTACTATATGCAAAACCTGGTTCATATCTTTCATAAATTCATATTCGTAGATTTATCTTATTAGTCTTGATTGTGATATATATACTGTTGTTTAGTGTTTTCCTTTGAATCTAGCTTGATTTTTGTAGTAAGTATTACCTACCACCAAATTCCATAAATTCATTTTCCAGTTATCCATTAAACCAATTTAAGATTTCTCTAAGCTTGACCCTAGCAGTCGGGGTTCAACTTTAGTGATAACATCTTCTGGCACTGTTTCCTAGGACGGAGGAACAAAGACATGCTTCCCTGGGCTATACAACAAAGAACATATCTAGACTTTGATGGTGAAGAAAGGCTGGTGACATAGTGGCTGCAAATTTCTTCACCGGGCGACTCCAAAGAATCCAGAGGCAACTCCGTTTGTTGAGAATCTAGAATGCCATCAAATGATCGAATGGCTTCAAGGTATGAATTTTGTGATTTCTCAAAGATGTACGATTTTCCAAATATTGTACATGATAGAGAAGTATGGGAACATCTCCTTCCAAAGTTTAGAGCAAAAGATTATGATCATCCTAGTGAACATCTATTGGATTTCCATGAGTGTATGCATAAGCTAAATTTTTACCATGAGGATGTTCATATTTTCTTTGGAATGGCATGCTCATGAGTGGCGTAGAACCCTCCCTGTTGCGAGCATTCATTCACTAAAAGATTTTCATATTGCATTTAATAATCATTGCAAACAAGGTTATGGAAATGATCTTCTGTATGAGGAATGTTGTATGGAATTTGAAATTTTATATAGAAAATGTGTCAATCTTAAAGATCAGAGTCCTGGTAATCAAGAAATCATTGAACATGAAATTTTTCCCCACGATCTTTAACAAGTTTTCAATGATTTTCAAACTGATCTATTTTCTCAAGAAAGTGGAGTACACACAAATAATCAAGTTTTTGAAGTTTCATCTGCTGCAATTTTTCCTAATTGTTATGGATCTAAAAAGATGTCTGCTCTAGCTATAAATCACGAGGATCAGATGTCTCTCAGTCATATATCACTGGAAATATTTCAAAATACTGAAAACAACTTGCAACAACCTCCAATTTTGCAAACAATTGAAATTAAGAACAACTATGAAGTAAAGAATATGCAGATGGAACACCGAGACGAGATAGTTGTTTTTGATGCAGTGGAAGTTTATTTGAAAGATTTTATCATCCTGAATTGTGTGCTTTTTAGCTCAGAACAAAAGGATAGAAGAATATGTACTGCAACAGATTTTGCACATGAACTGTGTTATCTTCTTAATCAATGAGAATTTCACCGTGACTTTCATGATCCAGTAGCTATTTTAATGGATTCAGTTTGTCAAAAGGCCACTGATGTTCCTTTTTTGATCTTGGTACAAATTTGAAGTAGTAAGTATGAATTCATCATTGATCATGTACTGCAATTTTTACATTCTTTTCATGTTTCCTGTAGCATGCAATATCCAGGCATGATAAGCAATCAACTACTTGAGAGATTCTTTTGGAAATTTGTATATATTTGAAAAAATGAGTTCAGTTGGTTAGTGTAGGTAGTGTGGATAAATAAGCTCATCTTTGAGCATTTTCTTCAGTTTGGACAGTGTGATCATATGGTTGTGTAGGGTTCGTTTTTAGTTGCACAAGTTTGAGATATGAAAGACTCCATTGCCCAATGGATATGGCACTGGTATTTTTAGCTTTTAGTGAGTGAGCATCGTTACAGTTTGCATCAAAGGATGAAGGCACATGGTCAAAGGTTCTTAAAGTCTCACAGGGAGAGCTTTATCCCCTATTGGAGCCAGATGTTGGTACTAGATTTTCCTCATTAAAACTTTTAGTTTCCAACAACGTGCATGTAATGAGGGGTCTCGGTTCTTGATGTTGGAATGGTCAAATCCATGAGTTATTGTGTTAACCTTGTCAATTTCTTATCACCTTAAATTTCCATCCGAGCATTGAATTTTCATCCATTCGAGCCTTAAATTTCCATCTGAGTCATTTCGTAATATGCGCCTCTGGTCTTGTTTTATATGTTTTCCCAAAGAGATATCCGGTTGATCAAACTTCATCTCATAAATCTTGTTTTCTTAAACCCTTATCTTTTGTCCTATTTTATTGTTGATTTGGAAATTAGGATTTTTAAGTTTTATTAGAAAATAACCTTTAACCTTTTATTAAAATAATAATTTTATTTTTGGTTTTTCCCATTATCCTTTCAAATATGTTACATGTTAGTTCCTTTTAAAGAGGATAAAGTGGGTTATCATAAAAAAAAATCTCTTGCCTTATTCCCAAATCAAACTCCACCTCCATTGTATAACCTTATCCCACCATCGTATCAACCATTGAATTCTCAAATGCTCACTTAGTTGATGTCTAAGTTGAAATGTCAATCCAACAAGTGAAGCCAAATGCACTACGCGTCATACTTCTCAAAAAAGGCAATTATTTATTTTGAGAAAGCATACCAGGCACTCTTGAACTGTCATTTTAGGGTCACAAATTCTCTTGAATCATTTTGCAAAGTTGGAGCTTCAGGGCTTGTATTTCATGAGGAGGTCGTCCAAGATAATTGACTTTGAAACAGTCAAGGAAGTTGTATTTCATTTTTCTTATGTTGTTGATGGCTTTCTTCTGGCTTTTATAAACATGACGCACCGGCTCGAAATATTTTTCATTGTTTGAATTTCAAGTAATGCAGTTTCCATTCACACATGAAGAGCATGTAAAATTGGTGCAGGAGAACATTGAAGTATCAAATGACTGTCAATACTTTCTCTTTAGTCTTCATTGAAGAAAAATAAATTACACTCTGTTCAAATTCTATGAAATGATTGTGGTCCTTAGTTTCTGGTAATCATCCACTCATAGGCGAGAAGTCTACTCCAAATTCACAAATTGGTAAAACAAATATAGAATTGTGGTGCATGCATCTGGGATATTTTAAGCAGCGAGATCCCTTGATTAAAGATTTCAAACTGGAGAAGTATTTTTGCTTCTACTCTTGTTCAATTTTAATTGGTTGTGCAAAGAGGAACTGTTCAAAAAATAGAGAAAACTCTTGATCAACAATAACCAAAATTTTGTGACAGTAGATGATCAATATTTGAGAAATGTTCTTGTTGTATCTCAACAACAACGCCTTTATGATGATCGGCTAGAGCTCATAAAAAGAAATTGACAAAATGAAAAGAGAACTTGGAAAATATTAAACTCGTCAACAAAAAAACAGAGTCAGTTGCAGAATTAAACACTTAGCAGTGGTGGATAACAGTCAAATGGTCAATCCCTGATCTAAAGGAGAAAAATCAACAGAAAAATCAGCATCAGTCCCTTATTTGCAGTGATTCAATGAGTATTTTCGGGTAGTATGCAAACTTCCAAAGATAAAAGTGGCATAAGATCAATCACTAATGTAATGTACATTTCCAGATTTGAAGGCATTTGAACTCAGTATTCAAGTTTTCAATGATATAGGTGGAACTGAGAAGGTGACAAAATCTGGATTGGAGGAGGCAATTTTAGCAAACCCTCGTTTCTTGTGACATATCTTAGATTTCATTTATATTTAGTTTATTTTTAGAATTTTATTCCTAATACCTGAAACATTTGGTTTATTGTAAGGTCTATATATTTAATATTTTTGAATGTAAAAGGGGGAGGTATCAGCCGAGAGGGATGAGGCAAGATTTGAATATTCTGACACTGGAGTGGCAGGGCATGTATGCACTCAGTTTTTGTTAATAGGAATTATCTGCAGCTTGAAAATAATCCCAATATCCTTCTAATCGCATTGAGAAGCTACTGCATATGAGGGGCATTTATTTGGATCCTCCTATTAACCCAGTCCACTACCATCTTTGAGTCCCTGAAGACCTGCATTTGAGTTATGTTTTTGTTTATAGCTAGTTCAAGAACCAAATGTAGTGCTGCAAGTTCAACCTTGTTATTTGTGCAATGGCCTGGTGCATATTTAGCTTGGATCTTCTAGTTGTTTGGGAGGTAAAGTACTGCTCCTGAACCACCCAGTGGAGGATCCCCCTGAATTTCTTTGTCAAAAAAGGCCCAAGGAATTCCTTTGTTTATTTCTGGAGGAACTAGCACTTTGACTTTTGGATCTTTCACTTGTGATCTGTGTTCTCTAGTCCACTGTATCACAAGGGCAATAGTTACTTCAAGTGGGATCATTTTTTTTATTGAAGGTTGCAGTGTTCCTAGCCCACTAGATACTATAAGTAAAAAGAGACGGGAAAGAACTGTGGAGACATACCGATTTGTCTGTCCACCAAGATTTTTGCTTTGTATTCTAGAGTAGTCCTGAGAGATCCTTATAATTTTAACTCTCTACACGCTGTTTTCCATACGGTGTCTACATAAGAACAGAAATTGAAAAGGTGAGAAACATTTTCCTCTTTTGAATTGCAGAGTGTACACCGATTTGGGCCATTCCAACCCCTTTTTTGTAAGTTATCCCTAGTCAAGATTTTATTATTGAGAATCAGCCATAATGTGACTTTGGCCTTTAAGGGTCTTTCAGCTTTCCATAATTGTTTCCACCACTCTTCCATCTCTCCCTGAAAAATTTCCCCTACCCAGTTCTTATAATCAAGTTTGGTCGTGAAGTCACCATTGACTGGGTTTTTTGTCCACACTAGATTGTCTTCCCTATCCTCTTCTAAATAGATAAAATTTGATTTAAGCAGTGATACATATTCCTCCCATTTCTCTTTAAGACCTTCTTCCATTCCTAGCGGTTTTGAGTTCTTCTAAAGAGTTTCCCTTTGTAAAGATATTGAATAGGATTGATTTAAGTTGCAGATCCCTAAACTTCTTAGTTTTGAGACTAGACCTTCTGAGAGTTTATACCTCTCTCCTGATCCTGACCACAGATTTTCTCCAAATCTGATCTTTCTTCCATTCCCAACCAACCAGGCCAGCTAGTTCCCTACTATGGGTAAGGATAGGACAAAGGCTTTCCAACCTATGGACCAATTTTTGTAGGTTTTGTCTCTTTTCCTTATCCATTCATGTATGGACCCATTTGGACAGTATTTAGATGTTAAGACTTTTCCCCATAGTGAGTCTAGATACTTGATCAGCCTCCATAAGGTTTTAGCAGCCAAGGATTGGCAGAAAAGAAAGGGATTCTTGACCCCCCATCCCCCTAACTCCTTGGGGATGGAAAGCAGTTGCCATTTGGCTAGGGGGATTCCTTCAGCATTTCTCTTAGCTGACCATAAGAAGGAGAAGAATTTTTCCCTCAAATTATGCTAGATTCCCCTGGGGATATAAGCAATTGTGGCCGAATAAATTAGGATGCTCTGGAGAACAGCTTTAAGCAGTACCAGTCTTCCCCCTCTGGATAAGAATTTGAAAGTCCATCATACAATTATGTTCTCAATTTTTTTATACAACCACATCCAAGGCTTTGAAGGAGTATGCATTGGAATTGAGAACAAACCCTAGATATTTGAAGCCATCATCCATTGGTTTTAAAATGTAAGGAGTTTCAACCCGAATCCTCTCCTTGATTTCTTCTGGAATGGAATTTTCTAAGAGAATATATTTTTCCACATTGATGTGCATTCCCATAAATTTCTTATATAATTCCAGAATATTCTATGTTTCCTTTAGATTCTCCCAAGTGCCCTCTCTTAGCATTACCACAACGTCTATGAACAGGATATGTGTTAATTCCACTGAGCTCGTAATCTTTATTCCTTTGAAGGATCCTGCTCTTTTTGCATGGTTGATGATTGTGCTAAGGGCATATTCTATTAGTAGGAAGAGAAAGGGGGGGAGAGGGCACCCTTTTCTAAGGCCTCTAGAATCCCTGAAGAAATTAGAGGAAGATCCATTAATCAGTACAACAAATTATGGTGATTGTACACATCCCATGATCTAGTTGAATATTTACAAATTCAAACCTATTTGAATCATTACCAATATTAAGAATGTCAAATTTACCCTATCATAGGATTTGGAGAGATCCAGCTTAAAGGAAAAGGCTAAATTTTTGGAAAGTTTGATGGTATGAATCGTTTCCTATGCAAGGGAAACTGCATCATGGATTTGCCTATTGAACATGAAACCAATCTGCTCCTGGGTTATGACCTTACTTAGGATTGGATTCAATATTAGGGCTATTGTCTTAGATATTAATTTGTAGACCATATTGCAGCATGAAATGGGCCTGAATTCTTTGAAGGAGGAAGGATTTTGTTTCTTGGAGATTAGAGCCAAGAAGGTGGAATTCAGGGCTCCTAATAATTTCCCAGCCCTTTGGGATTCTTGAACTATTTTCAGCAAATCTTCTTTTATTAGGTCATAAAACCCCTGAAAGAATTCAATGGTGAGCCCATCCAGACCTGGGATTTTCCCTTTCTAATAGGAGTACACCACCTTCTCCAATTCCTCCTTTGTAACTTCAATCTTCAGGAGATTGTTCATTTCCTCATCTATCATTTTGGGGAACATATTGATTACCTCCAATATTTCTTGAATGTTACATCCTGCTGGTTCTTTGAACATATTTTTAAAAAACTCTTCCCCCACCTCAGTTTTTTCCTTAAAGGAGCTGACCATTACCCTGTTCATGTTTTTTATTGTCGAGATTGTATTCAGATTCCTTCTATTATTGGAGAAATTATTAAAGAATTTAGAGTTGTTGTCTCCCTCTTTTATCCAAATTTCCCTGCTCTTTAGCCTTGGAAGCTTTTCCTCTTTAGCCAGTAGTTCTTCTCTTTTTTATCTCATTTTCCCTTACCTCCTTTAATTCCTCTTATGTAAACACATCGGTGTTGTTCTGCTCATAGATCCTTTTGAGAGCATTTTCAACTTCTTTAAGTTCTTTTTTGTTGATTTGTAGAGTACACCTTAGCCCATGGTTTTGACACCTTTTTAACCCTCTGCATATTTTTCGACATTTGCTTCATAAATGAGATATTAGGGTTTTCCTCCAGGGGTTTCCATGATTCTCCTATTAACCTCCGATAGTCTTCTTCTAATAACCATTATGGGTTGAATTTGAAGGGGGGCACTAGTTTGGCTTCTGGGTTTTGGATTTGTAGCAAGACTGGGAGGTGGTATGACAAGCCTCCTACCTCAACCCAAGTTCGAATTATGAAATACCTCGAAATCAAATTTTCAGAGAGCAAAAATCTATCTAACATTTTAGAGATGGCCTGATCTCCGCTTCTGTTGTTTCTCCATGTCGATGTTAGCTTCAACGGTTGTACGTCAACCAACTCCTTGGATTCGAAGAGTGTAGCAAAGAATGAGCTCAGGCTATCTTGATGAGCTCAACTCCCCCAATTTTCCTTTTCAGATAGGGTTAAGTTCAGATCCCCCCCCTATAATCACGTTCCATGCCTTCATCAACCCAGAGGTGAAAAGTTCTTCCCATAATCACTTCTAGTCAAGATATGGCCCATAAAAATTATACATTGCAAAGGATTTCCTCGAGGCTTTTTATTTGAGAACTATTTTCAACACTGAACTATGTTTCTCCTCTTGCTTTTTCTCAAACCCTTGATTCTAGCCTGTTATTAGTCCTCCTGAGTATCCTTTAGAGCTTATGAAACCAAAGCTCCAGCCTTTCAACCAGGGCTCCAACACTTCCTTGGATTTTTCTCCCTCCATCATTGTTTCTTGAATGAATATGATCGTAGGCTTTAGGCTGTCGACCATTCTTTTGAGAGATTTTGTCTTGGGGGAGATCCCTAACCCCCTCGTGTTGAAAGAGAGGACTAGCATCATGGGACCTTGGTCTGGGCCTAACCTGCTCTAAGGTCCCTACCAATCGTTGCATGTTTTCCCTTCTTCACATCCACCTCAGCTTGAGATTTGGCTATTGCGATATGAGACCTCCTTCCCAATGTTACCTTGGCCACCTTGTCTGATGCCAGTCCTTTGGATGACACTTGGTCTCTGTCAGCTACCACTTTGGACTAAATGTTATAAATTTTGTGCTTGATCCACAACGGTGGTTCTTTAGGGGACACCGCCTTTTTACTAGTGCCTTTGCTGTCTAGAGTTATCTCTTGACACCCGCATGCATGGCATTTGTTTTAGCCAACAACGGTCTCGACGTGAGTCCCATAATAGGATTCACTACCTCTCTTTCATGTTGCACGACATTTGCCTCTAGAGGAGATTGTTTGCTACTTTCTGAGTTTGGGTTCACAGCAGGTGTAAGGTTCCCCGCATGACCCATCTTTCCTGCAGGTTCTAAAACTCCGTCTTTCATTTGGGTTCCCATTTCCGTGGACCTTTTAATTCTTTTAGTCTGTGTCAAGGTCCTTGCAGTGGGATGTTCAATACCCCCCGAGGTTTTAGAAACGATAGTAGAATTTAGTTCAGAAGTAAGAGTCGTCTTACCAGGGGTCACTTGAAAGCTTCCTTCTGTCATATTAGATTCCTGTGCTCCGTCTCTCGGCTGGAAATCACTGCTTTTCCTATTATGAGCTATACCTTTATCCTTGTTCCTGGGGTGAGGAGACCTTTGTTCATAGTTTTTGTAGTCCTTCGCTAAGTGCCCGACTTGTCTACAAGAGAAGCACTTGAATGGTATTTTCTAGTAATCGAGTCTCTGCTGCCACATGCTACCATGAAGTTCCAGGTGAATTTCTTCATATAGTACGTCTCGGAGGTCGACTTCTATCAGTATTCTGGAACCCATTTTATCAACCTTCTGTTCCCATCCATCCTCTAGAGCTATAAATTTGCCACTTTTGCTTCCTATTGCCTCCATTATCTCTTTCTGCCAGAACATCATTGGTAGACCTGGTAAAATGGCCCAAACTCTCTGTACATTCTGTGGCTCCCTATTGGCGTCAAAATACATGCTCCATTTCTTGAGAATTAATCCTGAATGCCCCCAATGCCAGTTGTCATCTAAGAGGGTCTGTCGCTCTGCCTTTGTTTGGACATGAAACAATATCCAACCCCTAGACAGAATATGGAACATCGAGAGCTACTGCGTGTGAGAGCTCCAGTGTTCTTCCATCCACTTTCGAAGAGCCGCCTCTCCAAATGTTTTTCCACGAAATCTATCGACCAGAGCAAAGGACAAATAACCAGGTACTTCTGCTAGCGATGTATCCTTTCCTACTACTAATGTTGTGGCTTGTTTTTTAGCTTTAACTTTCGATCATTTCTTCTCGTCGGTTTTGGTGGATATTATGTCTTCGCCATCTCTTTTGTTAGAAAGGACAGGTATGGTATTCTCCTGCGTGGGAGTGTCCTGCCCTACTTGTTTTGGTGATGCCATTTGTGAGAAAATGTGACTTTGCCTTTCCGGAGTAATTGTGTCATAATCTACTTCGTCAATTATCATCATAATTCATGGCTTTAAGACTTTAGAGCATTAAAAATCCCTTTAAAACATAAAAGCCCGAACCTTTTCCTTAAGTGTCTCTTGCTATCCTTCACATTAATTCCACCCCTATATATATATATATATATATATATATTGTAAGCAAGTACCCACGGGGATTTTGAACTTGTCACCTTCCATTTACAACTTTTCATCTCAATTACTCATTAACAATTGCTCTAACCCCCATTGGCTATCTCTGACAATTATATTTAAAAGCAGGTAAAAATAGTCTTTTCACACATCTTCACCAATAAAAAATTAGAATTTAGTTTTAAAAAATTAAAAAATTAAAATTTTATTTTTATAATATTTAATATAATATTTATTTTTGAAAGAACTTTATAAAACTGTCTAAAATTTTGAATAAATTATAAACTAATTAAAAGTCAACTTAGATTGAATACAAACCAATTGCAATATCCCTCCCTTGGCAAGTATAAAAAATATTTAATGTCAAAATTGTATTTAATGATATGCTTGTTATTTTAAATTTCAAGAAAAATTAGCAAGTGGCTTGTGTGCACGCAAAATAATTTAGTGATAAATACCTAATTTTTGAAAAACATATATAAACATAATCTACACAAAATGCATTGGGGCGTACATATTATTTTTAAAATTTAAGTTAGAATATTATATTTTTTATTAATTTTTGAAACTGATTGTTGAAAATTTTAATTGCATTTCATACACATGTATGTGTGCACGTAAAATTTTTTTAATTGGTTACAAAAATTGTAAAACAAAAAATATCCTTTTGAAGAGGATGCATTGATATGGGGCGTATATATTTTTTGAAATTTTTTGGTTGTACACTTTTTATGTTGTTTATTTTTGTTTGTGCTGATTCGAGGATGTAGACAACGTTTTGTAAGTGTAAGTTTGACAAGAAAATAAAAAAATATTATCATATGAACTCAAAAACTCATAAATTATATGCCAATTGATAAATGATTCGTCGAGGAATCCATCAGTTTGAAGTTTTCCACCTAAGGTTCCATCCCATGATAGGGTTTAGGCTTAGTAAAGATGCCATTAAAACTAAATTTGTAGAAAAGGGGGCTAAAAGCTTGGTTTAAAGCCCTCTATCGAGCTAAAAACCTTCGATGGAGGTTTTGAAAAACTTTTTAAATAACTCAATTGAGGGTTTAACCACGATTAAGAAAATAGTTTAATTGAGCTATTATCTACATTATTTTGAAATTAAACAATAATATAATGCATATTATGAGGATATAATATTCATATAGTCCAATAGCTCAATCTAGCTATTTAAAAAATATTGATCTCTAGCTATTAAAAAGCTAGATCGAGCTATTGAACTATACAAATATTATATTATCATAATATGCATTATATTATTGTTTAATTTCAAATATTTGATGCCCTAGTTTCTTCAATTTCTTCTACATAATTGTTGAGTCTTAATTATGATGTATCTCCGAAATTTATTCTCCTCATGATATGATATTTCATACTGAGGTATTCTGATATGTCTTCTTTCCAACCCCACATGTCAGAGCAATATTGGATTCACCAAATGGAACTTATAGTAAGTTTCCCAAGGTGACCTATTTGTGGACTAGTTCAGTATAACAAACGTGTATGGACTTCCACATGTCACTGTTTCAACTCGGGTTCAAAAACTCACAACAAAGAAACTATAGTCCGATTCGTTTTTGTAGCATCTTACGAAATTCGATTTGGATCTTCCCATCCCGAGATATAACATTTCTCTCTAGGTCACATGTTTCATACTGAATTCAAGAAAAGGTTAGAACCCTATTTTGGAGTGATAATATCTCCTAAAGTATAGTGAATATGAGGATGAAACTCATACACAAGTTATATAAACATATCATATTAGTTATGCCCAGTTTTCATCTCTTTTACCTTCACCAATAGAGAGTTATAACGAAAATTCCAAGATGACTAGATTTTTCTTTCTAGGGTTTCAAGCATGAATCCCTAATCTCTGTTAGTTGTAGTAGTAGGAGTGTTATGGATGCACAAAGACTTCTTTTAGGGTGGCTCTCATACCATGTTATAATTTTAATGGTTGTACGTTATATTAAGGGTCAGTGCAAGAAGATGAGGGACCTTTAAGATGCAATCCTAGTTTTCAAAAACAACATCATGTTACCAAAAAATACATCAACCCGAGCCTGACATAGCACTTGGTATGGCTCAACCCGAGCCTGACATGTCATGGAACATGTAGGATAGGAAGACAAATCGTGTACGCGTTATATAAATACAAAACATGCTCACGATATGTAGTTATAAAACGCGTACGCGATTTGTAAATCATAAAAAAAAATTTAAATACACAGTCCCGAACCCGCGGCCCATTTTCACAATCAGGAACGCGAATTCGACGGGCCATTGGAGCATTTGGAGTGAGACCACTGCTTGGGATTGTTGCAGGTGCTGATTCAGGTTGAGGGGAGGAGATTTCACTCATGCATTGTCATCCAACAAGGTAATTCAATCACCCAATGCATTTTTTTGGGTCAATTTTTACCCTATAATTGTGTGACTTTAGATGTGTGATATTCAAATGCACTTCCCTCCTATCTTTTTTAATTCTCAAGAGCATTACCTTATACACCTAGTAGAAGAGATTGAAGAATGTGGTTAAAAGATGGAAAATTCTATTATTTGAACAAATCTCAGGTTCAAATCCAAGAACTAAACTATCAGTATAAATACATTGAACATTGAATTGAGTTTCACTTTATTACAAGATAATGTTAAATTTGAATAGTGTCTTATGATTTCACTTGAGGTCTCATGCCCACACCATTGGTTGATTCCTATACCCTTGGTTGATTTTCTATTGGCATTCCTTGTTCCAACATGAACTCACACTTGTATGAAATTGTTGGTGTTTCTAGATGTTACATGGTGTATTCACCTTTGTATGAAATGATTGGTGTTTTTTAGATGTTACATGGTGTATTCACCATATTTTTTGAAAAAATCAATATAACCAATGTTATGACGTGAGCTTGATTTTTAATTAGATTTAGTTTGAATTTTGAAGAGATGAAGTGGGTTTTACATTTAGTATATGAATTGTATTGTATATGGATAATATTTGTAGGTTGCAATCACAATTGAAGAAGGTTTCAGATTACTTATGTTATCAAAATTTGACATGATTGAATGAGTAGTTATCAAAATTTATTTAGAGTTATTGCACATCATGTTGTTTAAGTTTATTTTGATATGTTTTACATTTATAATGTCATGATGTTTTGAGTAAAGCCCATGATATTTTATTAGGTAAACACTATATATGTATGTGATTGGTTTGTTGTAGACAAAATTGGACTTGTGCTTAAGTTAGTTTTTCATATTTTGTTATGCATATTATTTTAAATGATAATATATACTTGTTGGTAGCAACCCACTTATTGCAAAGGCATGTTAAACACAGTTTATTTTGATTGTGTTTCACAAATTTTTGTTATCTAGCTTATGCTTTTGAATTAGTTATGTGGTGACATTTTATTTACTATTATATAGGTCTATGTGATGGTTGGATGTTCTAAAGATAGTTGGATTTAGATGCATTTACATTTTCAATTTTGAAGAGATGTCATTATATACCATGTATACGTTTCTAATTATTTTCTTATTGATTTTGTTATTGCAGTTGCGGCTATGGACCCCAATGCGGAAATATTGATTGAGCTTGCCCAGTTGAGAGGGTTGATTACTGCTTTTAGTGGTGGTGACAGAATTCGACGTTCACTTGCATCCACTTTGGATGCAATTGTTGAGACCATCACATTGTCAAACAACATACTATATGATATTACTTCATATAGAAAAAGAAAAAGACGGGAGTACGCTGATGGGCTTAGCTACATTGCAATAAAAAGGTTGAAAATCACCAAAGAGCATATATTTTCATTGTTTAGGGACCCTCACACGGGGGAAATCTCAAATGAAAATAGGACACATATCTCTATCGAGTGGTGCACATATCAACCATTTGTTGATAACTGGATGGACAGATGGTATATGGTTTTTGATATGCCACCACACAACAATAGGGAAATCCCGTTGTACTTCCTTTGGAAGATGTATGCAGAGTTCGTGTTGGGAAAACACGTAAACTATTTTGATATATTGCAGTTTCAGGGGATTGGTGGGGGGATGCCCCAAAACCGACCCAATGCAAGGCTTCGAGACGTTGATCGCCCTATCCTTGCACCTTGCAGGCAGTTTCCTGGGCCAGATGTCCCACTTGTACATCATGTTATTCCACAGACACGTGAGGCATTTTTGAGTTTGGCACGGGCCGTTGTTCACCATAGCACTATGGTTCAACATATGGGTGAGGAAGGGACATATGTCCCTGGTGTGCTACATACACCAGGTCCTCATGGTGCAGGACCATCTTCTAGTGCAGTACCACCCACTGGTGCAGGACCATCTACTAGTGCAACACCATCAGCACATTCCCAGCCTACTTTTGAGCCTCACGAGTGCACATCGTGTGGTCGTTCATGCTATGGTCTTTTGTTAGATGTTGTCTTCAGTGGGTTTTTGAGTGATGTATGTATATGGTTAATTGTAATAAATTCTTCATTTATTTTCCTCTTTGTACACATATGTATAGTTTGAGCTAACATGTTAATTTTGTGAACTTGCAGTTGATGCTTTATGCCGGCGGCGACACCCTAGAGTATCATGTTCCACACTCTACACAGGGGTAGGACATTCCATCCACTGATCCCGTATCTCACACTGAGGTAAACATTTTAAAATTTCAGTTTTTTAATACTTGTTAAATTGTTAATTTCCACATACTGTACATGTTAGTTCACTAATGTTATCTACGGTCTAATATTTACAATTATTAAACTTGCAGATGCCGGATCCTTCACGGGGGAAAGCAGTGATGGAGGTAAACATTTTAAACATTTAAAAAATGTCATTTTTTAAATACGTGTATGTCTGTTGAATCATCCACGCCTAGCTACATGAACTCTTGTTGACTATAGGCTAGTACCGAAACACCTAGACCATCTCTTGGAGTTGTATCTCCCCATAGGCCATATGTGAACAAGGGTCAAGTGTATATGAGACGGCTTACTCCTAGAAAGAGTGAAGTTGTCTATGACCATGGAGATACTGATACCATGGTAATTTGTATATCCTTCGATGATATTTCTTGGTTAACTTGAAATCCAGTGCATTAAATATTTTGTTAATGTTTTATTTGCATGTTTACTGCATCAGGAGCAAGAGGATACTGTTGAAAACCTTGAAGGGATGGTTGATGCAGCAATCAGTGCTGCATCTACAATGGCAACAAGTCACACAAAGGTACAACTATTTGAACATGATATAGACATAGTGTGTTATTGTTGTCTATTGTTTATTCATGCACATTTCTAACTATTTCAAGATTTGGTGATTGTATCCACCACCACCACCACCACCACCAGGTCCTGCCCCCTTTGGTTCGACCATGGATGCGACCATCATTCATGTTCAACCAACATCTCCATCTGCTACACAAGAAACCCAATCCCCTGAGGTGAGATGTCCATTAATGAACAATTGGTTCATGCAATGTCCATTAACATTTTCATAATTTTTGAGTTAATTTAGAGATGGTATTTTATTGAGCTAATGTATTAGTACATAGTTAATTGAATTTAACAATTGATATTTAATTTGCAGGATCTAGAGATGCACACTGGTCCTATAGTTGAGCCTACAGGATCACCCTCAAGAAAGAATAAGAGGAAGCTTGAGTTTTGATGTGTCTTATGGGATATGTACATATCGATACATGTGTACATGTGGCTTGGATAGTTTTGGATGCATG
>LPNX010186342.1:95455-114147 GCA_001517045.1 Pseudotsuga menziesii | reverse complement strand
AAATATTATTTTTATTATTGGAAAAATAGTCGTGCACTAGTCCTATATGTTCTCTATATGTATACCGGTTTTCCTAAGTTTATTCCATCATTTAGACACTCAAACGTTGCACCCACAAAAACTTATACCTTATAATTTGTCCAAAAAATAAAAAGTGCCTGTTAAAATTTATCTAACTTTATATAGTTAACAACATTTTCAATAGAAAAAAAAATATATATATTTGGAAAGGTCATTCAATTTCCTACATTTCTTGTTTTTTATTGATCGCAAGATTCATTGTGTAAGTGTCTCAAAATATCCATGCAAGTTGATGGATGCCTGTTTTTTCAGTTTTGTATTGCATCTAACGTGCCAAAAGAGACCCTCAACTTCTTGCACACACCCTTAAAACATTTAGCATCATAACATCATAACCATATGCAATAGGATCACTGAAAGAAAGACAAGCACAATAACATGAAAATATCACAAAGATTTATCCTGGGAAACCCTCTTTGGGGAGAAAACCCAACAAAAATTCCTCGATATAGAATTCTACCAAGTACAATGTATGACCTCAAGAACAATACTAAAATATCCCTTTGTGCAGTAGACTGCTTCTCTCTCTCTCTCTCTCTCTCTCTCTCTCTCTCTCTCTCTCGCTCTCTTGCAATTGATTGAGAAGTGTGTACAAATCAGGGAGGCACCTCACCTATTTATACTCATCGAGTGACTCACTTACCTAACTAGGTTGGACTAGTTCTCTAATTAGGGCCTACCAACTTAGGAAGACTCAAAATAACATTTATAAATTACTTATGTAGGTACTATTGACCCAAGTTACAACAAAGGTTTTACCTCAAGACTTTTACATGATCAATTATGTTAAGGACATCCTTGAACGGAGAAATAACATTTCCAAAGGGAGGAATAGTACTAATACAATAAAAGGCACAATACAACACCTTTCAAAGTTACATTTATTTAACACTAATTTGCTTCCATCTTTGTCAAAATTCAATAGTTAATCCTATCTCAGTTCATGGTGACATCAAATAGTTGGTGAAGGAGTTTGATGGGGTTTTTATATGAAACCATGAAATCCCTAATGCTTATCAGCCCTCTATTCAAGGCTTACAAAAAGGTTTATTAATGATCACATGTCAATGCTTTATGGAGCATCTCTCACCATACAAAATGCATTTTTATAGGGTCACTAACCCTTATCCTAAGGTGATGCCAGCCCTATCTTGAAGGAGAGAGCTTACTTCTTGATCAATAAATTCTATCAAGGCGCCATTACTCTTTCTTGTACAAAAATAAAGCTAATCATGTGTGAGGGTCGACCTTATATGGACGAGTTTTAATTTATTTTTTATTTGGATTTTTACATGTCGGCCTCACTTAAAGTAACATGTCGACCCAGTACATAAGTATGAGAAAAAGTATAAATAGAGGAGAATGGTGCCTCATTTGAGAAAAATATCAGGCACTAAGTTTCAAGAGCAGGGGCGAGCTTAGAGGTTTAGCAAAGGTGCAGGAAGGTCTGAGACAATGAAAGTTCAAGAAGCCTCTAGTGCAAAAGATATGATTTCATCTTATGATGCTCAAGGTTTATCTTCTCAAATGATGGTATGATCCAAGGCATGTGATGATTTCGTCCTATGTATGTTCATGGTCTTATCTTATAAGGCGAAATTCATTGTGATCAAGGGTTTTTTGCGTGATAAATATTTTGACCTATGTTATTTCATTACTCTATCCTGAATGGAAAAATCTTTTAGATCCAATAAATTCAGTCTTGAACTTAGCCTAGAAAATCATCCTATGATTGCATGATATTATGACAGAATTCAACTTATATACTTCACATAATTTCATCTCCTACAAAGACAAAAATCATCCCATGTTGTATGATGCTATGCTCATGGTTATGACATAAATTCGAGCTAGTTTGACAAATTCCTAAGTTTGTTTAAGGCCATCTCAAGGAAAGTTGTAGCAGTATAAAGAGAGCGGAAGGTACAATAGTGTTTTTATGGCATAAAGTATGATCATGGGTTTGTGACAATATTGATGATGCTACAACAATGATAGTGTTTGACAATAACAATATCTCTGAAGTACTTTGGGTATGGCACAATACTATGGATAGTGTGAAGTTGGAGTTATGATGATCTTTGAATTCAGACTGAGGAAATATGATAGCTACAACATATGAAGAGTATTCAAAGAGACAATTCAAAGGCTACCACAGATCTAACTCTCTCATTCTCTAAGTTTGTGCTTCTATAGTAGTTCATAGGGTATTATATTTCTTTCCATAGTGTTCAAGCACAACATATCTCAAACATCCAAATCTAAGTTGAGTTCCTCATATTGAGTTTGCTTAAGCTTGAAAGGAAGGTCATGCCTTCATGATGGCAAACAAGGAGTTGTTGTAGAAGTTCTACCTTACTACACTCACATGAGTGCAATGATAAATCTATATAATCTTGGTCAGGTATGTTAGAGTATTGTTGATTTGAAATTTTAGGATCTTTTTAACCATAAATTTGCATGTGAATTTGTGTGTTAATACTCATAAAACAAGCTTAAAAGATGAAATTTTATTGCTTTAAAACATTCACATAAGAAAATAAAAGATATATGCAAACCAGAAAATGGAGACAAGAACTGATAACGGAGTTCACCTCTCCTGGTCTACATCTCCCAACCACTTCCAATGGGAAGGATGATTTATTAAGTCTTCAAAGCTTACAAAATGAGAGTTCTAGAAACACTTCTGGTTTCTATCAGTTAGAAACATAAACAAACAACAACATTGAATTCCTTGCGAAATTCTGAGAAAAATGAGTATAAACTCGAATATATTTGCTTGAGGCCTCCTTTGACACACAAATCGAGAAACACCTTTCCTACAAAAGTACGAACAATACAAATTTCCCATAAATGATATGTACCTTCCTTGGAATTCATTCCCATCAATGGTCTGTACCTGCCTCGATATTCATGCCTATACCTTGCCTTGGAAACTTTGTAACAAAATTGTGTAAACTATCCTTCAAACTCTACCTCACGACTCTAAAAATTGTAGTTTAAATAAGAGTTTTTGGTTGGTTTTGGGTTGTGGGCCAGGGGGGTACACACCATTTTGGAGCCTTGATTCTCTGTTGCAGTCTCTTTAACAAAAAATGACATGGCATAAGAAATGAATGGGTTGTAGCCCAATGGTTAGCGAACCAGACTATGGGGCAGAGGTCTCGAGGTAAAACCCACTAACCTCTCCCCAATCTATGTAATTTTGGTATAATACTTGAATAGTGGCAATATAATTATGATTTTGATATATCATAAGGTTTTGGTGGCATAGCTCTTGTGGAAACATTTGGTGATGAACTATGGTTACTATTTGGCATAAGGTTGTGCTACGACCGTGACTTGGTAGTAGTATGGGTTCCATGCTACACATAATACTATGATATGGGGGCTCTCAATGTCCTCCTTTTCAAATGAAAACCCCAATAATCTTCATATACATGTCTTCCCCTATACCTAATAAGAAACATGTGCGGGAGTTTTGGCTAGCAAGACATTGCGAAGACTATGGGGACTTTGAAGGTCTTGGGTTCAAATCCCATACTCCAACAAATTTTTTAATACAAACCATTCTTATGCCAATTTTCCCATTTACCATTTTTTTCCATTTTCACCATTTTGATCGAAACTTCAACTGCTGATAACTTCTGGATTTGGAGGCCATTTCACGTGAAACAAGCATTGATGGAAAGCTGACGATGAGATATTTACCCTGGTAAGATTTTGTTTGTTTGTTTGAATACTTTAAATTTAATCAACTTTGGGATGATCCTCTTAGATCTAACCTTTCCACTAGGAAGATTTTGGCCCACCAAAATCATGGAATCATTCAAAAAATAGGCAAGGGTATAGTTCCCTCACTCTTTCGGTCTCTAGCCACCTTGATTTGATTGGATGCATTCCTTTCGAACCCACACGAAGAAACTCCATGTCTCCTCTTTGTGAAGATCTGACCTTCTTGTCATATATTACATCTTCTTGAAGTTCATTGAGATACTCAGGAGCAAACTCATCCACAAAAGGTGCTTGAACATGTACATCTTGGTATACAATCATAGGCGGCTGATACAGTTTCAAGTTTTCCACATTAACAATTGAATACATTTGCATATAAGGATAAAATTATAACTGGAAAGTATTATTACCAACTTTATCCAAAATTGCAAAGGGTCCATACCTGATAGGTTTCAACTTTATACCTTCTCCTTGGAGTCGGTCTTTACTGATATGAATCCATACTCGATCACCAATCTATTGAATGATGATCTATTCGATGGGTATCTTACCGTTCTTTGTATTTGGTCTGACTTGATTCCAACTGTTCCTGCACTGCTTATTGAATTAACTAGATTTGCTGAACAAACTTTCGAGCTTTATCTGCATCCACCTGTCCATATTCCATTGCATCTTTCCCAAAAACAAAGTCTAAAGGAGACTTTGGAAATTACCAAAAACATGTATCGAATGGAGACTTCTGAGTAGAAGAGTGTATGACTCTATTGTAGGAATATTGTGCATAATGCAACTGTTCATCCCAAATCTTAGGATGCTCAGCAAAATACCCTTGAAGAAGATGTATCACAGTCCGGTTGACCACTTAAGTTTGTCCATCAATTTTTGGATGAAATGTTGTGCCTTTATTCAGCTTTGTGTCCATAAGTTACCATAAATATGGCCAAAATTTCCCAAGAAAACGAGAATCTCAATCAGAAATAATAGAAGTAGGAAGTCCAAAATGGACCCATACATTTTAAAAGAACAAATGAGCAGTCAGGTCTTCCTGCATGAATGTGTTCTTGCATGCAGAAGACTTAAAATAGGAAACCAGTTGTTTTTAATTTTCTTTTCCTAAGTTTACTTTGGAAAATAAATTAAAGTGATCTAAATTAACTTTAGTGAACCACTAGTTAAAGTGAAAGTGAAATTAGGGTTTTTGCTTTACCACTAGTTAAAGTGAAAGTGAAATTAGGGTTTTCGCTTTACCTAAAGTTATAAAAGAGAGATCAATTGGTGGAGAGAACACACTTGTATTTCGACAGAGATAGGATACATACAAGGAGAAAAAGTTAAACAGAGGATTTAGTCGAGAAGACGAAGGAGCGAGCAACAGGGTCATCGAGCTTTGTACAACTGGGTCATACACTCACACAGGAGGGTGTTGAGGTTTAGCTGGGATTTTCCCAGTGATTCTACTGAGTACTGCATTCGCCAGGTTTGGGTGAATTTACAATTTTTGTAAAAGTTCCATATTTTCTCATAATAAAATCTATATTTGACTGTTGCACCGATTTTCCCATCTTGGGTTTTTCCGGGGTTTCCATACCAAAAATAATAGTGTAATATCATGATGCGATGTTGTGATTTGTTTCACAGTTTTATATTCCTCTGCATACTGTAAAAGATATTCATGTGTGGTTATTAGTTGATATTTTGCATGCACTGTTTAGCCCTAGTTGAATATTAAAGGAAAATTTACATGGTATCAGAGCTCTGGTGAGCTAAAGCTGAGAGATTTGCAGCAGCAGTGATAGATCGGGGGAAGATCTATAGGAAGACACAAACCTAGACTTCCAGATCTAGGTTTTGATAGGTACACTTCATTATGGTTGTGCAGTTAAGAGTTGAGAATAGACTCTAGGGTGCTCAAAACTTTCCCACATGGAAAGAAAGGATCACAAGGATCCTTGACGTCAGTGATGCAGATGAGCACATTGACTCCATGAAGGTTGCACCTACAGATCCGACAGATTTAGCATCTTGGAAGAAGATTGATTCTAGATTCATGTTGATTATCATGGATGGAGTGAAGGACCATATAGTCCCTCACCTTTCTGGTAAGAATACCACAGCAGAGATGTGGACGGTTTTGGAGAGTCTATACCAAAGCAATAACAAGAACCAAAAGATGGTGTTGCAAGAGAAGATGCGTAGCACCAAGATGGCCAAGGGAGAAGGAGTGGTGCATTATCTCATGAGGCTCACATAGATCAGGGACGATCTTGGAGGTATTGGCTCTAAGACAGTGGATGAGGAGCTAGTTCGGATAGCCCTCAATGGCTTCTCTAAGCCATGGGACACCTTTGTCAAAGGTGTTGTGGCTAGGGATAAGCTCTCTGATTGGCAGAGACAATGGGATGACTTTGTGCAGGAGGAGGCCTGCATGGGTCAAGGATCAAGCTCATCTAGCAGTTCCCCAAAGATTGTGGATGGGGAGGCTCTAGCCCTTACAGGGAAGAGAAAGGGGAAGGCAAAGAGGAAGAAGGATGGTAAGAAGAACCTTGACGTGTCAAAGTTCAAGTGTTTTATCTGCCACAAGCAGGGAAACTTTGCCTCCCAGTGCCCAGATAGGAATAAGAAGAGTAACAATCAGATGGCTAGATATACAGAGGTGGATGAGTTTAGTAGGAAATTCGATGAGGAGTTCTGTTTGATAGCTTGCATGGCAAGCACCACAGGGAGCAGCATATGGTACATTGATAGTGGAGCATCTAGTCACATGATTGGATAGAAGAGATTCTTCAAAGAATTGTAGGAGGGTGGAATAGGGATCCACGTTGAGCTAGGTGATGATGCACGGTATCAGGCGCAGGGAGTTGGAACTATTTCATTTGAGAGGGAGTCTGGAAAACCTGTCAGTTTTTCTGATGTGTTATATGTTCCAGGACTGACCAAGGACCTTATATCAATCTCCACTCTGGAGGACAAGGGATATTATGTGAAGTTTCATGACCATAGAGTGTATATCAGGCCCAAGGGGTCAAATAGGAGCTTGGATCGGGTGATTGGCAGAAGGAGCAAGAAAGCGTGCAGATTACACTTTGAGCCTGCAAAGGCTCTAGCCAGCAGCAGCAACAGCAGTCAAGGTAAGTTGTGGCATAGGAGGATGGCACACTTACACACCATGGAGCACTAAAGCATTTGAGACAGACAGTCATTGGATTTCCTCAGGTACAAGAGGAAAAGCATAACCACTGCAAGGGTTGTGCTTTGGGGAAGAACATCAGGAAGCCTTTCCAACAGAGTGAGCACAAGCCTAAAGATCCCTTGGACTTGGTGCATTTGGATGTATGTGTAACTATGAGTATCCATTTGTTTAGTGGTTACAGTTACTGCATAACCTTCATTGATGAATATTCTAGGAAAACCTAGATCTATTTCCTGAAGGCCAAGTTAGAGGTCTTTGAGAGGTTCTGAGAGTTCAAGACTCTTGTGGAGAACCAAATAGGAAAGAAGATTCAAGTGTTGAGGATAGACAATGGGGGTGAGTACACTTCCAATGAGTTCATGGAGTATTTTTCAACTGAGGGGATCAAGAAGGATCACATTGTGCCCCATACCCCACATCAGAATGGAGTTGCAGAGTGAAAGAACAGGACTATGGTTGGAATAGCCAAGGCCATGCTATTTGATCAGGGACTACCACTATTCCTCTAGGTCAAGGCATACACGACTACAGTATACATTCAAAACAGGTGTCCCCACATAGCCTTGGGGAGGAAGACACCAGAGGAGGTCTTCACAGGCACTAGTCCAAATGTGAGTCACATTCGCATATTTGGCAGTGTCTGCTATTGTCATGTTCATGCTGACAATAGGAATAAGTTGGACCCTTATAGAGAGAAGGGGTTACTTGTTGGTTATAACGAGATTTCGAAGGCATATAGAGTTTACATTCCTACTCATAGGAGGATCATTGTGAGAAGGGATGTCCAGTTCAATGAGGATAGGGCCTTGCGGAGATCTTTGGACTTACCAGCAGAGCAACAACTAGCACAGGGGTCAGGAGTCAAGTTGGAGGAGCCAGATGTACAGGTACAAGTACAGGTGCATAGCACATGTTCTAATGCATGAGGGAGTCAGGTGAACATGATCCTTCATTCATTGACTTGAAGGATGATCTACAACAGGAGATGAATATCCAGTAGCCGCAATAGGTTGACACTAGGCCAAGGCCTAAGTGGTTTACATCCACAGTGCAGGATTCCAGGAAGATAGATCCTCCATAGACATATTTTAGAAGAAGTGTATCACTAGAGAGGCTTTGTTATATGGCACCGATGACAGAGTTGATTAACTTTGAAACTTTCAGCATCGGGGAGGCTGCACATCATGATGTGTGGCAGGAAGCTATGGTTGAGGAGTATGACTCCATTATGAAAAACCAAGTATGGGAAGTTGTGTCGAGGCCACATGGGAAAAATGTGGTGGGATCTATATGGATCTACAAGGTGAAGCATGCAGTAGACGGAAGTGTGGAGAAGTACAAGGTGTGCTTCGTGGAAAAGGGGTTTTCACAAAAGGAGGGTATTGATTATGAGGAGACCTTTGCCCCTATTTCCAAGTATTCTTCCATTCAAACCATTATCTCACTTGCAGCTGAGATGGGTTGGCATGTCCATCAGATGGATGTCAAGACTACCTTCCTCAATGGATTTATAAAGGAGGAGGTGCATATTGAGAATCTAAAGGGGTTTGATGTGGAGAACAGGGAGACGCATGTATACATACTACATTGAGCTCTTTACGGGCTCATGCAGGCACCTCTAGCATGGTACTCGAGGATTGACAGCTATCTACGAAAGATGGGATTTTAGTGGAGTGAGGTTGACCACAACCTGTACTTCTTGATAGGCGAGGTGCCTCTCATACTGGTCTTATATGTGGATGATCTCTTTTTGACAAGAGATGAGAGGCTGATTAGAGACTGTAAGTCCCACCTTGCAGTAGATTTTGACATGAAAGACCTTAGGCTGATGCATTGCTTTTTGGGCTTGGAGGTTTAGCAAAGAGATGTATGCTTCTTCATCAGACAAAGGAAGTATGCGGTAGATATCCTGAAGAGATTCAGGATGGAGGACTGAAAGCATATGGCCATACCTATAGTTTCCAACTGGAGGAAGATTGATGCATTAGGATCATATGGATTTGATCCTACCTTGTATCGTCAGCTTATCGGATCGCTTATGTATCTGGTCAACACTTGACCAGACATCAACTTTGCAGTCAACTCTTTGAGTCAGTTCATGGTGGACCCTCAGAGAGTGCATTGGACAGCTGCGAAGCACATACTTCACTACATCAGAGGTACAGTGGAGTATGGGTTGGTTTATGAGCGCAGGGGGAGTGTATAGTTAGCATGCTTCATATATGTTGACTGGGCAGGATGTGTAGAGGACTAGAAGAGTACTTCAGGCTGCTATTTCAACATCGGATCAGGGGTTGTCTCTTGGTTCAGTAGGAAGCAGAAGATAGTTGCATTGAGCTCGATAGAGGTTGAGTACATGGAAGCCAGCATGGCTGCTTGGGAGGGTATGTGGCCAAGGAAGTTACTTGCAAGGTTGTTCAAGTGTGAGCTAGAGGCTACAGTAGTTCACTGTGACAATCAGAGTGGCATCAGGCTATCTTAGAATCCAATTTTCCATGACTAAAGCAAACACATAGACATCATATACCACTTCTTGAGAGATTGTGTTTAGAGGGGAACCATTCAGTTGGAGTACATACAGACAGATGAGCAGGTGGCAGACATTTTCACCAAGGCACTTTGATGTTTCCAACATTTGGAAGCATCATGACCTTTCTTCCGACAATGAGTAAAAGTAGGTTTATCTCCTTCCTTCTTCATAGTAGTTGTGTGTTTACCTTTTCCCTTACCTTTCGAATTGTTTCCATCAGGTTTAAAAGGTTTCTTGGAAAATTTCTCTTTGGTATTCTTCCCCTTCGTCTCTTTTTGAGTTGCTTGAACACACACATGTCATCAAGGTTAGTCAGATCAAACATCAATATCATATGATGTAAATAACTATGCAATACTCTTATATACTTAAGAAGAGTTTCCTGGATGTATAGAGGTATACCAAGTACCGATGCTCTTTTTCAGAATTCTTGTGTGTACTCTTGCACACTTTGTCCATTACCTTGCCTCATATTCTGACAGTCCATCATAGTTTGTTGCATGTACCCTAATGGATAAAACTTCTTTTTTAATGTTGATGTGAACTCATTCCAAGAGGAGATGATTTTTCCTTTTGTGGCAAGATCCTCTTGAGATCTGCTCTCCCACCATATGAGAGCAATCCTTCCAAGTCGGAGAGAAGCCAACTAAATCCTAATTTTATCTTCAGTAAACTTTTGAATCCTACATTAAAATTAAATTTGAGGGATCCAATTGTCAAATTTCTCAGCATTAAGCTCTCCCTTATATATAGGTAATTCAAACTTAATATCTAGCTTTGATTGAGGCACATTAAAATCAATCTTTCATTTTTGTTTTTAAAACGGAGAATGTAAAAAACAATCAAGATAAGACGAAGAAGATGGTGGAGTTTTAGGAGGTTCCTCACAACCTCCTTCTTTTTTACCTTTAGTATGAGATGGACCTCCTTGTTCACCTCTCTTCCGATCTTGATAGAGCTCCTCTACCATCGTTTGCATTCTCATGAAAGCTTTCAAAAATTACCTTTTAGATGGGATAGAAGAAGCTGCTTCTTCTCCTTTTGGTGAAGACATTTTCCATCTTCATGAACCAATCTATGGATCAAACACTTCAAATTCTCCTTCACCACGCTGAATCCTGAATCTGGTTAACATAAACACAAAATGCAATGGTTATTTAGCTCTGATACCAAACTTGATCTAAAATTTCAACATCTTTTTAACCATAAATTTTCATGTGAAATTGCATGTTAATACTCATAAAACAAGCTTAAAAGATGAAATTTTAATTCTTTAAAACTTTCACATATGCAAATAAAAGAGATATATGTAAACCAGAAAATGAAGACAACAACTGATAACAGAGTTCACCCCTCCTGGGCTACGTCTCTGGGCCACTTCCAATAGGAAGGGCGATCAATTAAGTTTTCAAAGCTTATAAAATGAATGTTCTGGAAACACTTTTGATCGAGAAACACCCTGCATGCAAAAGTACGAATAGTATAGATTTCCCACCTCAATATCCATGCCCATTAATGGTTTGTAGATGCCTTGGTATTTGTTTCTGTACCTTGTCTTGGAAATTGTGCAACAAAACTGTGTAAATTGTCCTCCGAACTCTGCCTCGTGACTCCAAAAATCATAATTTAAATAAGGGGTTTTGGTTGTTTTTGGGTCGCAGGCCAGGGGTCCACACACCCTTTTGGAGCCCTGATTCTCTGATGCAATCTCTTTAACACAAAACATTGTGGCACAACCAAAGAATGGACCATGTCGCAATGGTTAGTGCATTGGATTATGGGGTAGAGGTCCCGTGGTCAAACCCGCGTACCTCTCCCCAATCTCCATGGTTTTGGTATAATAGTTGAACGGTGGAAATATAGTTACGATTTGGATATATCATAAGGTTTTGGTGGCATAACTCTTGTGGAAACATTTGGCAATGAACTATGGTTACTATTTGGCATAAGGTGGTGATATGATCGTGACTTGGAAGTAGTATGGGTTCCATGTTACACATAATACTATGATATGGGAATCTCAGTGTTGACATGGGGTCGAGGGTTTAGACCCCCTTTTTCGAATGAAAACCCCAATTAACTTCATATACATGTTGTCCCCTATACCTTATAGGGAACACATGTGTGGGAGTTTTTGCTAGAGGGACATTATGAAGACTATGTATACTTTTTAGGTCTAGGGTTCAAATCCCATATATTCCAACATAATTTTTAATACAAACCATTCTTATGCCAATTTTCCCAGTAACCATTTTTTTGCCATTTTCATTTTTTTTTATCGAAACTTCAATGACTGATAACCTCTGCATCCAAAGGCCGTTTCACGTGAAATGATTGTTGTCGGAAAGATGACGACAAGCTCTTTACCTTGGTAATATTTATTTTGTTGTTTGAAGACATTAAATTTGATCGTATTTGAGATTATCCTCCTGGATCATTTGTTTACGTGTTTTGTTCAAATTTCGAAACAATAGCAACAGTATATATGAGGAAGAGTACACATATAGATAAATTCTTGGGCACATTAAGGTGGAAATATTGACAGTCACAAATAGAGTATTGGATGAAAAGTGACAATTGATGACAGTGATAAAATTTGTTATGTGACATTGACATAAGTGTTCTTTATTGCAAGCCGGGTCTAGCACTCGAGGGTTGGATTTCTCACTTATTCTCCGTTGGAGCTGAGAAAAGTAAGCTGGGTATTTTCTAGGAGTTGGAGCTCTTTTTATCAATTGGATCTGATTGATTGCAAATATTTTTTTCTTCCATGTAATCCAAAATACTATACATACAAAGTTTTCCTTACAAATATGGTGTTCTTGTGATATAATTCTTTCTATGGCTTTTATTTGTTAATGACATGTTAATGATATGTTATGATGACGATCCACTCAGTTAATGATGAACTCTGCTTAGTTGTTGATAAAAAGAATTGAGAAAATGTTAAATTGTCTGCACATTGATTCACCCCCCTCTCAGTGTGCCCATTGTGTCTAACATGTGTCTCTTTCCCCAATTTATGATATGGTATCAGAGCCACTCCGCCACTCTTGTCTTAACTCCCTCATGGGAAGGCCAAGGAAAACGAGAGAAATGTGCAAGTAATTTTCTGTTATAGGTATATATTATATTAGAGTGTGCATGTGTGAGTTTTCTATGCATTTGGAGTGTGTTTTTCTGTGTGTTTTTTTCTATTAGCGCTGACTAAGGAGGCTGTGATGTAAGAGTTGTGGTAGATCAATTTGCAATTTGATCCACCTGTGTATTTTTAATTCAAGTCGTAAGTTAGAAAATATGTTATCCATAATTGCTACTGTAGATTATTGAGTGAGAACGATTTGAAAATTCATTAAAGTCATTGATAGAAGCTGCAATTCTCAAACTTGTGTGTTCCCTTACTCAGATGGTTTGAGATCTACAAGCGATGTATACTCATATTGATTGATTGATCATCTGATGCCACCATGTTAGGAGTCATCGTGAAGGAGGAAAGCCTTTTTTGAAGCTACAGTTAAACATTTAAAGAAGGACGATTGGATTGTTGTTTATCTATTGAGATGAGACATTGTTCGACAATGTGAAGAGAGATATGCCATCTTTAATTTGTTTGTTTGTTGAGAAGAGACACAATGTATAAAAGCCCCTATTTGTAGTTTCCTCTGCTTACAAATTGAAGTCGAGGGTTTGTTTGCACAAGATCTATCCATTATTTCCAAGTACTTCATCAATGACACAACTAAAAATGATTTTCACCGCAAATTCTTGCATAAGTATATGAAGTAATGGTTCAACAAACAGGCTCAAACTATGAGATATCTTCTCTACAATTCAATTGGTGTAATTTGATCAGAATATGTGAAGCAAAGTTAGAGCAAAGAAGACGATTCAAGGCTGCCATGGCAGGATCTTGCATACCTTGAAAGAAATATTTTTATCATGCTACCTCCTTGTTGGGGGCACGTTCAAAAAATTTAACTTCTGACAAAGTCAAACGAACAAACCTGCAAAGCTATTAAGTTCTCTATTAATTATTTTACACCAACGAAACCCGAAAAATTCATGACTGTTGTTGGCATGATGTTGCCTACCTTTGAAAGATGTATAATGCTACGTGGTGGTTTACAAGTGTCTTGAAAATTCAACCTCTATACCAAATTTCAATTTGAATAAATAAGTTATCATGAAAGCGTTATTCAATCTCCATATGCTTTGAATGAGCCCAAATGAAACCGGAATAATTCATGACGGTTGTGGCATGATGTTGCCTACATTTGAAATATGTGTAATGCTATGTGGTGGCTTACAAGCTTCTTGAAAATTCAACCTCTATACCAAATTTCAATTCGAATAAATAAGTTATCATGAATGCATTATTCAATCTTGAGATGCTTTGAATGAGCCCATCATTATGCACTCAACCTTATTATATTAGATTCACATTATATCTCTAGATCATATAGTATATATTCCAGTTTATTCTGCAATCAATATAGATGGTGACAGGGTGAAGATGTACATATCAATGGATTCCCATTGCTTATTATTAATTTCATTAATTTTTTTCACTGATAAAAATGCAGATAACCCTATTTCATTTGAAAGGCTTCACATGAAATACAAAATTACTATTGTCAGAGAAATTCTATTATGGTAATGGAGGTTGAGAATTCTTGAATGTTTGTTGTTCATTTTTCATTCTGTAAATACATTGCATCTCAAATAATGAAGGTTTTTTCCTAGTATTTTTACCAAATGTTTCTCTTAAAACTATTTTCATTCATGTTGTTTTCCTAAAAAAACATTTCAAACATTTCATTAATAGTATCACAAGGACAAATTCCCAAGAGAAAACTCAGACTTCCATAACTACAGTTTTCACATCAATTAGATTCACAATGTTAAAATTTATTTAAAAATGCCTCCTGCAACTGGGTGTCATGAAGGTCTTCCCTATTCTAATAAGGAATGACCAAGCGTTACAAAAGTCAATTGAGCATTAATTCGCAGTCTCTAATCCATTGCATGTTACAACACTCAATCAATATTGGTAGCTCATAAAACATTTTTTATAATACATATGTTCTGAGTGATGTGTACCAATTATTTTTTAAGAAAGCTTCTTTCAAATTTAATTCTATTAAGTCTTCATGTCTTTGATATTGTTCCTAGAAATGATATAGTTGGTCATGTTACTTCGTGTCTAAATTTGCTCCCCTCCTCCTCTAATAACAATACGGGATCAACTTCACCTATGGAGCTCTGCGAATCAATTGCTAATCTTGGTGCTTCTGTTGATGGTTATGTTTTCGATGCCCTAGTTCATAAAAATTCTCAAGGAGAGAGGAAGAAAGGAAACAAGCTTTACATTGGATTTCAAACTCTTGAGACTTTTGTTTGTTTTATGGGCAGGAGAACAATCTAGGTTTCTATTCTCTTATCACAATTTGGGTTGCTTCAATGTGGAATACCGGGTTTTAATTGTTTTGGAAATTTTGCTCAGTTTTGGTTCAGGTCGATACCCTTTGCAGGTTTAGGAATCAGGTTCTTAAAATTATTTCAAGTTTTTAGATGTTGCCTATTTGGGTGAGGAGTATATAATATGTTGGTTGGCATAAAAAAATCCAAGTTCTTGCATTGTTGTTAGCTTTATGATTTTCTCTTTTGTTTTTTTGGTGATGGGTTATTTGGGATTCTTAACTTGAATTATTTTTTCTTTCTCTTCATAAATCCCCAGATACATAGTTGGTTCTTGATTTGCTTTCATTATTTTGTTGGTTTAGAATTTTTATTGTCTTTATGTTTCATCTTTGTGGAAATTTCCTTGAATTTGTATTTGGTTTCTATCTTGTGGGTTATAGGATTCAGAGACAGGATCACTTAGTCAATACGTGATCATTTTTTGTATTAAAAAAAAAGAATGTATTGTATTGATGTTTTGGATAATGGTCAATTCGTAGGTGTTGCTCTAGTACATTTGAGGGTGTCTAAGCTACTGTACCATGTATATATATCAAGGATACTAAGCATAAACACACTGAAATTAATGTTGTTTTATTCATAGAGTTGGGAGCTCTTATGCCACGATTTTTATGTTAAAAGTTTTATAGGATTGAATCGTCTTAGGTGAGAAGAAAGCTACAGAGAGTGCAGTGATCGGAGCCACAAGCGAAGCGAATTCTATAGCACAAAAGTGCGTTAAATTGATGAAGACGATGTCCGCTTGTTTATGCTCATAATATATATATATATTAAATTGTTAATGTAAGATTGAATTATTGGGGATGGAAGCCACTTATTAACTACTTCAAATTTTTAAGGTGACATAGTTCATTAAATGCAAAATTTTACACATTAAAAGACATTGCAATATTTAAAAAAATATCATTGGGAAGCCAACATAATATTCTACAATTTTTTTTTTCACTACAAGTCAAAATTCACATGGAATATATGCGTTTCGAGGGCTTCTATCTAGCACATGAGTAAAAAATCAGGTTTTCATCGCCAAATTTGGCCAAAAAGTGTTACCCACTTTCATGGAATCACCCAATTCCATCATCCAGAATTACACTTAATGACATATTTTCAAGATAATGTCTCATGTACATAGTTTAATACTAATTTGTTCTTCGTAATACACTAACTTGTCGTGTACTTAGCTCCATCCATTTCCTTACATCAGCTTGCTTGTTGTATCAAGACCATCTATGACTTGGCTATGACTATTTTATAGAAAGAGAATTACATTATTTCTAACAATAACAATATTTATTTTGTCGTTTTTCTTAGACTAGATTGGTTTTTATGAATATTGATCCCAACAACAACTATGTATCTGGTTTTTGCACATGAATGCTTCTTGATTATTATATTCAAATCCAAAATTTTTCTAGATATTAAGACCTCTACATCACCGTGACTTATCCCTCTAGATAACCAAGCATCTTTGTTTTGAAGTTCTATTGCACTTGTTGTGCCTCTCGACACCTGTGTATTGGTGAAAGTGATGCACTAGTACACGATTGAATAATTAAACATAGTTTTGGTTTATGGTTAGATTGGTGCATATAAAATCATATCATGCACTTATGCTTGTTGTGTCGGTCGACAGTAGTGCATCGAAAAAAGTAAAGCATCTAGAACATTGTTGCTATTTTTAATTAGGTTTATGTGGTGCGTTATCTAACACATAATGGTGTGCTATAGTTGACAAGATTTTCCATCCTAAAAGATGGTGCACCTTGTAAATTTTCAAGGTACATCATTGGCGTGGTACAGGCCGAACATAATGAACACACCTCACAAAACTTTTATGGTTTTTTTGAAATTAACTAAATTTAAAGTGAATTCTAAAATTTAATCCACTAAAACTTTAAATTAGAAGGTAACAAACACATTACCTAGACATTTGCGTGTTGGGGAGGTATGGTTGTCATGTAGACCAAAAATCAAAATTTGCCACCGTTTGGAAAAATTCCAAAGCCACATAGCGAGAAACTAACGAGATAAATTCAAACATATAAACCGTTGATAGTAGGGCGCTTCGGGGAGAAAAGAATTGCATTGATGCTTAGGTTTTTATAGCATTGAAAGATGGTAAAAATGATTTTACCTGCTGGTTAATTTTTTATTTAACCCTGTTATGGTGCCCCAATATAGAGATGCTGCCCCAATATAGAAATGCACCGGTGTGTAGGATAGTTATAAATGCACTGGTAGTCAATATAAACCATAAAAATTGTGACCCACAATTTTTAAATTTAACCCTTTCCTGGTGTGCTCCACTATAAAATGCACGGTGTGTTGGTGTTACCTGAACACACCATGCACGAATATTAAATTATTTTAAAAAATTGTGTTGGTTTTCTTAATTGTAACTTAATGCGGTGCTCTAAAGTATTGGATGCACTCGTTCTTTTTGAAGATATAAACACACCATTAAAGAATATAAAAAATGTCAAAAAAAATCTCGGCATGACAATTGTTTTAATTTAACACTTTAATGGTGCCCTTATGTGACAAACACATCGGTGTGGTGGAAACAACATAGCGCACCCTTAAGGGATTTATTAATATTCATTAACATTTTTTTTTTCATCGGTGCTCTAAGATAAATAATGCATAGGTGCTTGAGGTATATAGAACGCACCATTTTTGTTGTTATTTTTGTTTTTCTAAAACAGATATAATTTTTTAGGTAGAGGTTTTTTGAGCTAATACCAATGCATTAAGTTTTGTTATGCATCCATGCATACATAGGTATCAAATATATCGATTTGTGTTTTGGTTTGATATATAAAAATTTATTTTCCTTCACATTGAACATGGATTTTTGGAATTGGTGTGTATGTACTTAAGGCATATTGGTGCATTTCATTTGTATAAAAGCACTGCACACAAAAGTTCGCTAAAACCTCCGCCCGCTAGCCTCAACTAGAGATCTCTGCTATAAATGGATATTTGGGATCTTTTTATAGGAGCTTCCACAAAACCTTCCATTAGAGGATATTTTCCTTGTAGTGTTTAGTCAATCTTCTCTCTTTTTATTATTATTCCAAGTATTTTGGAAGTCTGTCTTGATTTTGTTAAGTTCATAATTCTAATAATTATACTATCTAATTTCCTCTTCAAGTGTATCACGGGGACTTCACATAGTGAACCTCTCACATAGCACGTGCGATCGTGGGATATTAAAGAATACCCTTAATTTCCAGATATATTGACCCAAACTCTTTTTGTTGAAACCCCTTCCCAATACTTAAAACCTCCTCCCCACCCCTTTTTATACCTCAATCCTTATAAACCACCCTACCCACCCCCACCTTAAACCCCTCATCTCCCCCAATACCTGCAATATATTGGTTCAAATTTTGATAATTTTAGAACCCACAATATGAACTAATGTGATAGGATATTGGTCAACAAGTGAAGCCCCCGTGAAGTGTATGAGGCTCATCAAACTCAACTTTATCCATGTAGGATTGAGGCATTCCACTTAAGAAACATTCAAATTACCTTCTCGTTTAGGATATGTTTGACATAGCTTAGTAATTACAAGAATGCATTTACATACTCATCCATGATTATCTCCCCCAATTTTAACTGAAGTAATTCCCTAACCTTGTCTTCATTAGAATAATGAGAGAGATATTT
>LPNX010186342.1:75192-95400 GCA_001517045.1 Pseudotsuga menziesii | reverse complement strand
TTGTTGAAAATGTTTCTTGAACTTATCCTATACAATACCATATTCCATTCATTGCTATTCTTAACATATCTAAGGTTGTGGACCACCAAATATAAAACCTTCAATTTAAATTAGATATGGAAACTTCAACGTTCATATTTCAGAATAATCAAAAACTTGGAAATATTTTTTAAATTTATCCCAAGAATCCAAGCCTTAACTTCTTAAACATATTTAACCTCACCATCAAAGATAGGTCGCTTTTCCATTTGAAATTCTCCATGCAAGTTGTCTCTAAGAGGCCTCTTTCCTTGCTAGGAGAGGATTCTGAGTTTCCTAATGAGTCCTTATATTCATATTAATCACTAACAAATTAATGTTATAGTGATGGATTCCATGTCCCATCTCATAAGGTTGTTTATGTACTATGGGACCTCCTATGAGAATGTAATATGGAGCTATTTCGATTACTACCAACATTATTCGAATTTTGTTTATGATGAATTTTCCTTTATATGTCTATTAGAATTCGAAGCATGACAACATTTAGATAGTTCTACCCTTCTTAATCTTTAATTAGCCTTTCCCTATCTTATAGCTCTGAATATCTACCCTTAATCTCCTCATCTAGTTTTCTGTGATGTCTGGGTGAATCTCCTTTTTTTTTATGTCCATTGGACTTTGTCTATAGATTTTCAACATGTAGGTTTTCACACATAGCATATGTATCAAACGTGTAAGGGTTTTTTTGCATCCTCCATGATGCTAGTTTCTTAGCCAAACCAAGACTAAGCATTTGTTCTTTTAATTATAGTGTTTGTTAAATTTTCTTCCATGAGAATTGAGTGCTTAGATTCTTCTCTAAATTACCTTTCCAACAACTATAACTTTTCTTAATTTTGATGTCGGAGCTAGAAGTTATGGACCTCATAAATTCATTGCCTATGATGTCTTATACACTTTTATTTTCATTGTTAATCACTAGATTGAGCTACGAGAACTATGCCAAAAAATATTATAATAGACAACAAAAATGATAATAAGATTATCATCATTGTGTCATCATCATAGTAATTTTTCTATGTTTCTAGTTATGTCTATGATACTAAAATGCAACACAATATAATTTCCTTCCCCATTTTCCATTATTAAATTAAAATGAAATTTCCATAGGGGTTTTTGAAATATCATGGGATAGTGTGGGGTTAAGGGGGAGAGATTCCCCTTATGGTTTCCATACATTCCTAGAGGATGGATTGAGGGAATCCCCATCATTTGTTTTGTAAATCCATGAGAAATTCAACACAACTATAAGTGAAGCTTCATCGTTTTTCCATGTTTTTACCGCTGACCTAGATGCCCTATGCATGCGACACAGTTTCCTTTAAATTTATTTCTTTTATGGTCGAGGGAGTATAATGGTAGTACATGAGTTAATTTCCTTAGTCACCTTCTTGTGGGACTTGTCTTTCTTATCCAAAAATGGATCTGAACAAACAATGGTTGTAATAATCAATACATGTAATGCATTTCGACAATGTATAAAGGTTCGACAATACTTTAAAGATAATGCAAACTTTGTAAATGCAAATAAGAAAAGAGAGAAAAAAATTGAAGATAGAATGTGAAATGAAAAGCTATGGTTGTCGGCTTTCCCATTACCTCCTAGCTATCCTATATGTTCTCTCAGTTCTAGACTATCATTGTTGGGGTTTCTTTTTCCTATGGCTATCCCAAGCAAGAGAGTGCCAAGAAGCCTAGAAATGCATTGTAATCCAAAATCCACCGAAAATCAATACTAAGCAACCATTGAATGCTGGTTTTCTCGTTTGGATTTCCAAGGTAAACAATGTCTTCTGCACAATGTTAATGAGGGTTTGACTGCTTCTTTGCATTTATTTATTTAATGAGTGGTTGAGAGCTTCTCTATTTAATTAATGAATTCTAATGACTGAGAATGGTGAGAGAAAAGAATTTTGTTGAAGTTACAGTGCTTTAATGCATTGTTGAGTTTTGTTTTGGTTTGATAAAGGATCCAACAACTAGTTAATCTCATCCATTGGATTCCCAACATATCATAGAGATCAAGGGATCATATTAAAGAGTTATCGCAATTATTTGCGTATTTTCTAAATTGAATGTTTTAAACATGATCCATGGGCAGTTTTCTCACTAGCTGGATGAAATTGAATCTTCATGGGGCATTTTTTACAATTCTTGAAGGAATTGAAATATGCTTGATGTGTTTTTAATTATTGTTGAATGAATTTAGAAGTACCCAAGGCGTTTTTATCAATGTTGTGGGGCGTTTAATCATTGTCTACAAATTTACAAGTGTTTGGGGCATTTTTTTTATCATTGCTAGGCAAACTCAAAAGTGCATGGGATGTTTTTTGTTATCAATATTTGGGTGTTTTTAACATAGCTAGCTATTTTATTTGTTTCAGGCATTTTTATAAATGTTGGGGAAAATTATCATTGGTGGGTGATTTTATAAATGCTAGGGCGTTTTCAAAGGTGATTGGGTAATTTTTATCACTGTTGAGGTGAATTAAGAAGCGTTTGGTGGAGTTTTTACCATTATTGGGATGTTTTTATCACTATTGGGTGAATTAAGAAGTGCCCAGGGTATTTTTATCATTGCTAGAGAATTTTTGTTGTTTCCTAGTGAATCTAGAAGTGCCTAGGGCTTATTTAATCATTGTTGGGCGGATTTAGAAGTTCCTGGTGGGTTATTTATCAACAACTAAATGTTTTGACAGTGTTGGGGCATTTTATAAACATTGTCCAGCAATTGGATTGCTTGAAAACATTTACCTCTTTGGCTGAGTGGTGGACATCTTTCTTGGAGTGTCTTCATTATCTAGGCGGTGATAAGAATGAATAGGAGGTAAATATGGAAGCAAGATCTCTAATTTATCTATGTGTAAGACTCAAAACATTCTACAACTATTGTAATTGTAATTATTTTTTGTCCATAAAAATCTAAAACTATCAAATTATTATTTTTTACCCTCCTTATTTCTACATTAACTCAACTTACATAATATGTATCATTATAAAAATGTAGTTTGACTTTTGTTAGATAATACCTCTAACATGTTATGCACTTATTATTTTATATTTTCTTTAGAAAGCCAATTTAAGCCTTAAAATTGAGCCAAATTGATTTCCACCATTCTTGGTACGAACCATTATGTGGTTTTTAAGTAGGTTTTCCTTTTCCATCTTGAAAGCCTTTTGATATTCTTGATTGCTCTTTTTACCCATTAGATAATGTCAACTATTTAACAAGTTTTTGTTAGTTTAGTCTCTACATAGGAATTTTGTTCAGTATATTTTTTAAAGGGGTTGCAAATATTGATTTTGAGGTTTTTAATATGATAAATTGTTTTCTCTTATGCTATTAAATAGTCCATAATATTTGCTTCTCATGTTTCTTATTTTGATTGGATAAATATATTGTCCCATTCAAATAAAATGTTATTTACACAAATAAAAATCTCAATACAAGTTCATAAGTATAATAAATACTTAACCATATTTTGGATGTCTATTTATTTACTCAAATCCTAGACTTGCCCTTCTCTTTTATGTCTATATGAGACATTTCCCCTTTATAAACACATTTGTTTGCACATGTAAAAATATTGAAATATCCTATATGAGGTTAATAAAATGGTCATCTTCACACATGTTTCACAGTTTTTTGTATTGGAGAATGAAGATACAGATAAATTATGAAAATATTTTCTTATTTAACAAGTTATGTCCTGAATGACCTTCCTCTAGTACTATTCTTGAGATTCCACAGGCATGTTTCTTAGTTTCTTATTTTCACACAGAAGTTTTATATAACAATAAACATATTAATATTGTCTAAAAATTATGATAAATCATCTACCTTAATCACATATAAACCATTGATTTACCATGTACAAATACTCAAGATCTCTATTTCTTATGCTATTGGTTGTGTCTCTTAACATGATTTACCATTCCCACAGAATATCTAGTTGTTTATGATCATATACACCTATGGAGAATACCATAAACACCTATTTTATAAAGCTTCCCTACAATCAACTAGTAATCCATAGCTCTAACAACCAACTATCTTTTAGAGTGTTTACAAAAAACTTCAGGCAGAATTTGAGAAAAACTACCCTGAAGAGCCACTAAAGCAACCCAAAAGATGAAGGACTATAACATAAACCTAGACTTAAAATTTGATGAAGGGCTCCTCAATAATTGGCGTGCCAAAGCCGGTACCCAACTGCCCGTCCTGGCCTTTGGAGCCGTCTACATCTTCACCAGAGAGATTTAACGAAAGTAATTCAACTTTCATTTAAAAAAAAGTTTTTTATTAAAATTAATATTAGAAAAACATTTTTATAAAAACAAAGCATAACCTTTTATTAAAGTTAATATTAAAAAAAAATCAAATGTAATAAACATTAATACTAAACAATATCTCCCTAAAAAAAACATAACCTTTCGGTTAAAATTAACATCCAAATAGATATTTGGAAATCAAATTGATGAGCATGCACACAAAATATTAGATTACAGGTTTAAAAAAATTAAAATCCACTCACATAATGAACATGCACACAAAATATTAAATTACACCACCGAGACAGGTTCAAAATAGCTTTATAGAACTTTGACAATTCACTCTATTCACTTTACAAAGGCACTGTACAGCACCTGTACAGGTTCAAAATAGTTTTATACAACTTAGACAATGCACTCTAATCAGGTTCAAAATAGCTTTATACAACACCTGTGGCTGGTTCAAAATAGTTTTATACGACTTTGGCAATCCAATCTAATCTGCACAATCATTTTACAAAGGCCGATACCCATCTTGGAATTAGTAAGGCACAGCAAACATTTCAATTCACAACTTTTTCCATTTTCAGAGGGATCAAGAAAACCACCTGTGTGAAATTAGGTCAAGAGAGAAGATTGACGCCACTCTTTATCATGAACAGTACAAAATAAATTTGAAAGCTTTTGCAGGACAAAATAACTGGGAGTGAGCTAAACTTTAAACCATTTGTATTTGTATTTTTGTCATCCAAAATTTGGATGAATTTGGGGAGGGAGGTTATGCTGAAATTGAGATTTTGATTGTTGAAATTATGATTTTGATTGGAAAAGATGATTGAGCACAATCCATAACCCCTGAGACACCTAAATTATGCAATTTCAACAATATGAAACTGAAATTTCAAAATTTCTACCTTGGTTTAGAGATTAGCTCACTCCAAACTACTGTTACTGTTGTAATATTTCAAAACAGCTCCAATGTCAAGAATTAATATCAGACAATATCTGCCTGTGGTGATGTCGGACTTCCTCTGCGAATTTCCTGGCATTTCTGTAGAGAAGATGATGACAATAAGGTATTCATGGAGTTCACTGAGCCCTGGACGACACCACACTCTCTTTACTGGTGAGTGAAATAGTCAAACTGATATCGTTGGGCAGATGCGACCAGATGAAATCCGGCCTGAATAGAGGCACGGATGGTGGAGGCATAGACCGACTCAGTATCTGCGTAACCTCCCTCATTGTAGGGCGGGCTTCGGGATTCGGCGTGGAGCACGCCAGTCCCAACATCAGCACACGTCTTATGTCCTCCTCGTTAATATTGACACTTCCCAGCGTAGCCAGGCGACTGTCAGCAGCTTCCAAGATCATGTTGTCGCCATACAGTTTCCAAACCCAGTCGACTAGATCTGTTGCATCTGAGCTGCTAAATGTGGGGCGCTTTCCACAGGTGATTTCAAGGACAACGGCGCCGAAGCTAAACACATCCGATTCGGCCGTGGCTTGCCCGGTGAGAAAGCACTCGGGAGCGATGTAGCCTAGGGTTCCTGCAACACGTTTGGCAGAGAAAGATATACGGTCGTGTTTAATTAAACGGGCCAAACCAAAGTCGCCGAGTCGAGCGTTGAACTCGCAGTCGAGCATGATGTTGCTGGCTTTAACGTCCCGGTGAATCACCTGCTGCTCGCATTCCTCGTGGAGGTAAAGCAGAGCCGAGGCGACACCCGAGAGGATGTTGTATCTCTGCTCCCAATCAAGAAATCCGCCGGTAATATCGTTATTGAAAAGATGCTTGTCCAGGCTGCGGTTGGGCATGCATTCATAAACCATAATCAGCATCCCCTTCTCGTGGCACCACCCTAGTAGGCTTACCAAGTTTCGATGCCGAAGGCGGTTGATAACGCTGATCTCTGATATAAATTCCTCTTTTCTTTGTATCGAGTCGTCATTGGCCATCCGTTTAACTGCAACCATGGTTTTTTCCTTTGGGAGAATCCCTTTGTAAACGGATCCGAAGCCGCCGCTTCCAAGAAGGGCTGCGGGACTGAAGTTATTGGTGGCCTTCTTCAGGTCTTTGTATCTGAAATCCCGCGGCCGGCCTGGAATGTTCTTTAAGGCTTCCATTATATTGATCGCTGCTGCCTCTCGTGGAGACTTACGGTACTTACAGAGCAATATAAATACTGTCGCCATAGCCAATGCGAAGATCAAGAAAGCACAAAGTACAATAACTAAAATCCAGTGGTTCGTCAAGGATACGGGTTCTACTGTGAAAGTCCATGATTTCACACAGTTGAGCTCCGTCCCCTCACCCGTGGAGGCCGAAAAGCCGAAATAAGCCTTCTCGTCAAGGATATTCGACAGATCGATGATTGAGGAAACAAGGGGCTGCGACGGCCTTGAATCTTCAGAGATGTTTGCAAAGTAAACGTCCAGCTTCTTCGTTTCGCCATCGTATTGAATCCAAGCACGAATGTCGAGTCCGCCTGCCAAATTGATCTGGTTATGCAGAGATGCGCACGTTATGGAATTTATGTTATTAACATTGATACCTACATGGTTGCCATCGGGATCATTAGTCTCTGGGCTCTGCCTTGTATCGAACTCGACTGCTATTACCTTATTACTGTTACTCCCGTTAGTAGAGGAATTGAACAGTCCCAACCATCGGCCGGAGCTATTATCAGGTATATAATCATAATTATTTGAAGTTACAATAAAAGCCAGACCCTCCCCACCAATTGAATCCGTGGGAACAATATTGAAAACGAACGAGGTATTGAAGGATGCAGTCTTATTTCCATGGTATACCCTGAATTTCTTTCGCAAAAATACCCTTCCCGATTTGTTTGAATCGATGAATCGAGTATCTGGATTTTGTGTATCCGGCGTGACCTGCAAAACTCTTAAGGCTATTGTGCTGGTGCTGATATTTAGATATAAATTTCCAAATTGCTTACTGAAGTCGAAATAGGGAAAATCAATCTCGTACCCGTAAACGGTTTCTCCCACCAACACTGACGTAATGACTGCAAAGATTATTGCGCGAAGGAGGTCCATTGAATTGAATACCAGTACGATACAAACTCAATATGTTGCAGAGTGGATTAAATCAGAATGTGCAGACTGAAAAGAGAAGCTTGCATGTTGTAGCTGATAGCTATTCCTTCACATTATTAGAATTGCACTCAGTTTTGAAGCTGAGTAGATAAAACAAATGCAGACGTAAATGATAAGATTCGTGACGGAACTAAATTCTTGATTTTATAATGAGAAAAACCGGGTTTTCATCTTCTCGCCCACTCCGGCTTCTCCATTTCCTTCCCTGCACATATGACAGAGGGTTTGACTGAGCAAAACATTAAAATTGGAAAGAAAAGCTTAGCTTCCCGGGCAAAAACCACCTTACCTTCCCTAAGCGGGTTTGAAAAAACCTATGGTTGGAATTTAATTTTGATTATTGAATGTTACAGTTGTGTTGAAACATTCTGAATATTCTACCGTTTAGGAAATTTCCAAGCAGCAAGCATGGAGCGGGTTGCCATCAGATTGCAAATTTGTAGCCACAGAAGTTATCTAAAACATTATTTTTTGGAATTTTATGATGACTGTTTTAGTGGATAATTTTACTTATTTGATAAAATAATAAATTAATTTAGGAAAGATGTGTAACATAATATAATATCAAATAAGATACGTGAACTTTGGAATATTCAATATAATTAGAGCTGCTTCCACAGTCCTGTTTTTTAAAATAATATAAATATACAATATTTACTTTAAAAAATCAAAATTATTTATAAAATAAAGTTTCATGAATAAGTTGAATGTTGTAAATGGTAAATAAGAGATTATAAAATTAAATCTTCCTTTTAACAAACCCAAGGAAGAAACAACATAATGTAGGAATGAAACATAGGATGAACAAAGCTTGTTTCCTCGGAAATAACAATCTTTCCATTAACAAATCTCAGGAAGAAACAATATAATGTAGAATTAAAACAAAGTATTTAGGATGAACAAAGTTTGTATTTTCCGAAATAACATATTGAGTAAATGGAATTCAATAGTTAAAGTAATATATCTGATTATAAACAAACCAAGCACAAGGGAATGATATATGATATAATGAACTTGTTATGAAGGTCATTTAGACATGAGATCCATTTTTTGAACCAATATCACGCCACATGTTCCATGATCATTACCCAAATGATCATGGCCTAAATAGTTGCTTTAAAGATTTTATTCATCAAAAGAACTTAAAGATAAATAGATTTGAAAAGAGTTTTGAAATCACAAAATTAGCATAAGTTCTTTAGATACATAGCTTTGAAAAGAGCTTTGAAATCACAAACGGAGTAACATAAACTTTAGTAGTATTTATATACTCATATATGAATCTTCATAGGTCTATAACAAGAAATTATCTTGCTTCTAAGTCCCCAAGTACTTGCCTTGATTATAGATCTTGAAAGAGAGTTACATTTTCTTAAAAGATTCTTAATTCTTTCTCCATGAGCTTGTTACATTTTCTTAAAAGATTCCCAATTCTTTCTCCATGAGCTTGATATTCTTGATATACTCATTTTCTTCTTGGAATCAATAAACTCAATACTACCTCTCCTATTAAAGCCCTTCTATGAATTTCTTATGACTATCTCTTGCGGATCTACTAATACAAGGATGCCCCTTGCGATGTTTCAGATAAGATTGAATATTTAGCGATGCCTTTCCATGCCTTGCCCATGGGGTATTAATAACTTTTCATCCCATTGAATGCCATATCTAACTCTGTATATTGCACTTAATAATGATGGGGGATTATTCTTAAATATTGCCTTAATGTAAGCAAGTAATTCAAATCTACATATAATTCATCCACCATTACTCACCCTTTTAGTGATCCTTCCATCTCTGTTAATTTTGTATCATTATTCCTACAATGACCCATCATGCTATCATATTTTTCTTTAGGATACAAATCCCCATTTTCATCCTAGATGGAAGGAAGTCGTTGATCAATTACATATGCAAAAATATATTTAAACGATGCCACATCTCTCTGAAGTTGATGAGCCTTTAACTATGTTTTGGACTAAGTTCCTTTCGGTACTCACTTTATTTTCTTCCATGACTATGTTTTGGACTAAGTTCCTTTTAGTAATCACTTTATTTTCATCCATGATGGTGTTTGTTTTGTCCACCACCCTAGTACTTCTAAGTCTTCTCAAGTTTTTGAATTTTCAGAATGTTGATTACATTATTTTCTATGTCTCGCTTATTCTCTAGCTCATTCCATGTTATTTTTATGTCTTGCGTAGTACTACTAGAAAAAAAGTGTTCATCTTGAACTACAACAAAATAATTCCAATACTTTGTTAGCTTTAGTATCATCTAATGCCATAGTAAATGCTTGGTTCCTTTTAATATTTCTCTACCAACCAGCATTTTAGCTGACTGATCCACTTCTTTCTATAATTTATCCTTTGTTTCCTATAAGTCTACTACGACATCCTCCCTGTTATTGATAGTGTCTTGTAAAACAATAATTTCTTCATTATTTTTCTAAAATTATTCATCAGTATGCCAACCTCTGTGTCGTTGAGATTTAAATCAACGAAGGCCTTAGCTAAATTATCTTCAAGGTCCACTTGGATGGATGGTGATCATATGGTGGTATTGAATTTTGCCAAATTAGTGTTTTCCATCACTAACCTACAATTCTCATGCATGGATTACTCCAATTTGTCCTTATACTCCTTCATTTTCCTACAAACTTGTTCTTTTCCTCCCTGTACTACTATAAGATCACGAGTTTGTACATGTTTAGTTTGAGGGACCTTGAGCTTCTTCTTTAGAACATGAATTTCTTTGTGTCTTTTTCCTTAATAGGTGATTGGATAGGTGTTGGATTATTTGAATGCACACTTAAGTCCACTACCTTTTGCTCCATCTTAGTTATTTTCAACTTTTTAGCTTTATTTCTCCCCTTCTCATGTTTTAATTGCTTCTTAATCTTTTTAACCAAATTATGGAGATTGCTTGCACTAATAGTGGATTGTAGTACTTCTGTGATAATCATCTCTTTAGTCTTCCCATTAATGCAATCAATGAATCTAGATTACCTTGATTTGAGTGGCTTTATAATCCTGTATTGATTTTACTTTCTATGCTTTTGGTTCATGGATATCCATTTTGAAGGTTCATTCTTTGGCATCTATAGTAGATAATAACATGTGTTTCTTTTCCTCGTGTTCTAACTCTAAGGGTATAAAACCATTTTTATGTGTACATTGTGATTTTTAATTTATAGGTACTGAGAGAAAAATCTAGGCTTGGATTGAGAGGTTCCATGTTCAACAGGGGTTGCTTGTGATTCAAATTCAGGTAAAACTGTTGAAGGAAAATGTTCAATAGTAACAATAGGATCACTTGATGTGGACTTTTGACCTTGATGCTCAACTATAGCCCCATGCAAATCAAATTTTCTCTTCTTAATGATGGGATGATCCTCACTTTGTTCATCCACGTTCATATCCGAGTGAACCTTTTCTCTTGTTCTCTTGATTCCTATTTCTTTTTTTGAGGAGTTTGAATAACCTGTTGCTATGGCACCTGTGATTGTTGTGTAATTTCTCCTTGTAGGACTAGTAGGACTATGACAATCCTTTGATGGAGATATTTATGATTTATGGGCTATGGAAGTAAGAAGTTTGTTAAGGTCACATGATTTGTGGCATTTCATAGTTCAAGAGGATTCTATTGATCCAAAAACATTAAAGGCTTTGACAGAGTTCTAGAAAGACAGAAGACAAGTTGTTTCCTTATGTCTCATACAAGACAATATAGATTATACCGTTTTTCATTACATTGCAGAAGCTTATACTCCAAAAAGAGCATGGGTTATATAGAAGGAAATGTTTAGTGAAGAAGAACTGACTGTAGTAGAATATGACTTTGCGAGTCACACAAAGCATCAAGAAGATAGTCAAGAAGACCATGTTTTTTAGGCAGCCAGTGATCTTTCAGACATTCAGCAGGAAGAAAGTGCATATATGTTAGATCTTCCTATCAGACTTCCAAGATTGAAAGTAGAACAACCAGGAGAAACAAGAGACAGTCCAACCTAGAACCCAAAAACCAAAAGTTTAAGAGCGATATATGAGCAGACTCCAGTTATAGTTGAGCAATAACAGTATGCTCTGTTTTCTTCTCTGCCTGCATTTTAAAAAAACTAGTGAAATATGCCCTGTGGGTACAACCAAATGAAGAAGTCAACGAGAATGATGAATTAACTGTAATTGATGAGGAACACGAAGATGCAAATGCTCTCCAAGAAGAGCTGAAATCTATTCATATCTTTTTTGACAAAATTTTCTAGTGTGTAGGTAAAGAGGACAACAATAAAAAAACATATTGAAACTGAAGAAGAAGTCTTGCACTATGTTCCAAAAGCTAAAGAAGACGCGAAAGAGCATCTACTTAGCATCAAGATCTAGAAGACAAAGAAGAAGCAGTCCAAGTACACATCAAGGAAGAAAGTACAGCTAAAGTTTTTGAATGAAATGTAAGCCTCGATGAGACATATAGTAGTAGGGATCCTTTTGCATTGATAATGTTGAAAGTATTGTCATAGTTGAGATCAAATGGTGTGTTAAGAATTGTAATCTTACTAGTCAAGTATAATTAATATTGCATTAATTAATTGGTTAGTTGAGTAATTAATTTGGTCACCTTATCTAGAATTAGACCTCCTATGTTCCTATTATTTTATGCTTCATCTCTTTACTTTGTTAAACTTTAACAATTATAATAGTTAAACCATTGTAACGGTCTTGTAACATGGGCTGATGCAAGGAATGAAAGGTAAATAGCCTAGATGGGCAGCTTCGTGGTTCTAAGCCCTTGTCAAGTTGTTAGCTCTTTGTCATGAAGTGTGGGTTTGATCTTTATGTTCCTTTGGGGTCAAATTTTTCAATGTAGAATCCATAACTGTGAGGCCCTTTCATAGGCTCGTATATTCCGGAAAAAGGGAAGAATACATGATTTTTTTTTTGATAAATGGTAACTAGGGAATTTTTTAAGAAAGGTTATCTTATTAATTCTATCCTATGAATGCAATTAGAATCATATTATAAATTATTAAATAATAAAAAATATATATTGTTAATTTAAAAAACAAAAAAAATATTGGTGCCTCATGTTCAACCAAATTTTAGTTTATTTCATCTAAATAAACCAATTATTTAGTTTGTTTTAAAATTGTATTCCTATGTTCAAAAAAATTTGGAGGTCACTATAATTTTGACATGTTAAAAGGCTAGAAAGACTGCTATTGTAACAAAGATTATGAAACTCAGATCTAATGGGCACTCTAAGAAGAAGCTATTTTCATCCTCAATATTCATATTCTCACAAAAATAGCATAACATGGCAGATCCTTTCCACCCATAGTGTTTTAAAAACTACCCAATTCCTAAAAATACATAACCTGTTCCTTAAAATACATACATAATGTTAACCTAAATAAAATCACAAGTATTTCATTTTTGACATAGTTTATGTATTCAGAATGAATTCGATGACATAGAAATATAATTCTTACAATTTTTAAAGGAATGCCACAGAGACAACCACAACCTTGAAAACCTTCGAAACCTGCTACAACTCAAAAACTGGGTTGGACTATTGCAACGCAAAATCGATGTCAAAAATCGATATCAGAGAATGTCGTTCTTTCCGCTGCCAATCTCCCCGCATTTTGATTTGGATCAGACGACGGAAGCAAGGTATTCATGGAGCTCGCTACACTCTCACGACTGGCTCTTGAATTGGTGGTGCAAGTGTTGGCGAAACTGAATCCGTGGGCAGATGGTTCCAGACGAACGCCGGCCTGAAAGGAGGTACGTATGGTGGTGGCATGGCCCGAGCAAGAACCTCAGTAACCTCCCTCATTGTTGGACGGGCCTCCGGATTTGGGTTGGAGCACGCCAGTCCCAATATCAGCAAACGCTTGACGTCGTCCTCGTTAATGTTGACGCTTCCAATTGCAAACTGAGCCTGCAGGCGACTGTCGACAGCTTCCAAGATCTGGTTCTGGCGATACAAATTCCAAACCCAACCGATCAGATTAGGCTCTTCTGGGCTCCAGCTAGATGTGGGACGCCTTCCGCAGGTCACCTCAAGGGCTACGGCGCCGAAACTAAACACATCGGATTCTGCTGTGGCTCGCCCAGTGTGATAGCACTCGGGTGCGATGTAGCCCGGTGTTCCCACTACATCGGTGGCTGTAAAGGATCTTCGATCGTGTTCAATCAGACGGGCCAGGCCGAAGTCGCCGAGTCGGGCATTGTATTCGGAATCTAGCATGATGTTGCTGGCTTTCACGTCTCTGTGAATTACCTGCTGGTCGCATTCCTCGTGGAGATACAGCAGAGCCGAGGCGACGCCCGATACAATGTTGTATCTCTGCTCCCAATCCAGAAAACCTTCTGCAATATCTTCATTAAAAATATGATTGTCCAGGCTACGGTTGGGCATGAATTCATATACCATAATCAACTGTCCCTTCTTATAGCACCACCCCAGCAGAGGCACCAAGTTTCGATGGCGAAGGCGGTTGATAACGCTGACCTCTGATATAAAATCATCTTTACCTTGTTTGGAGTCTCTGGTCATGCGTTTTACTGCAACCGCATTTTTCCCCTTTGGCAGAATTCCTTTGTAAACAGTTCCAAAGCCACCACTTCCAAGAAGGGCTGTGGGGCTGAAGTTATTGGTGGCTTTCTTCAGGTCTTTGTATCTGAATTCCCGCAGCTGGCCTGGAATTTGATCTATTTCTTCAAATATCTTGTTGTCTTCCTCTGCCTGAGACTTACGTCTCTTGAGAAGCACTATAATCCATATCGTGGCGCCCAGTGCCAAGGGAAGGCAGATAGAAACAGAAATAATTAATTCCCAGTTCGGCAAAGTAACAGGTTCTATTCTGAAATTCCATGATTTCACACAGTTGAGCTCTGTCCCATTACCCGTGGAAGCCGAAAAGCCGAAATAAGCCTTCGAGTCTAGAGTTTTGGACAGATCGATCACGGCGGAGACGGTGGGCTTCGATGGCTTCGGATCAGACATATTTGCCACGTACACGTCCAGCTTCTTCGTATTGCCATTGTACTGAATCCACGCCTGGATGTCGTCACCGCTCGCCAAATTGATCTGGTATGCAGACAAATTTGTGAAATCTGTGGAATTGATCCTATTAACATTAATACCTACATGGTTGCCATTGGGATCATTCGTCCCTTGGCTCTTGATCGTATCAAACTCGACTGCCACTACCTTAGTACTGTTTCTGCCATCAGTGGAGGCGTTGAACAGTCCCAACCATTTGCCAGAGCTATTTGCAGGTAAATCATTATGGGAAGTTATGATAAAAGCCATACCCTCGCCGACGCTTCCATTATGACCTTGAATATTCAAAACGAATGAGGTAGTGAAGGATGCAGTCTTTTTTCCATGGTATACCTTGAAATTCTTTTTCAGTATAACACTTCCAGATATATTTGCTAGGGGCTGCTTCAGAATATCATACGTGACCTGCAAGGCTCCTGAGGCGATAGAGGCACCGGTCATTTCGAAATAACGAGCATGTTTATTGATATCTAAAGAATTATAAGGAAAATTATATTTGACCACATGGGAATTGCAAGCCTTTACTCCGACCAAGATGGACACAATGGCTGCAAAGATTATAACTTGGAAACCCATTAAATTCAATACCAGTACGATGCAAATTCGATATCTTTCACAGCTAAATAAAATCACAAATGGCTTGCAGAGCTGACTAAAATCACAACCTGAAAGCAGATAGAAGAAATTTGCAAGTGGCAAGAACTACTTCAACATTGTTGAATTACAGAGCCGCAATGATTGAATGCACGAGCGATCACAAAAGCTGAAGCAGATTTGGCGCTGAGCAGATTGCATGAATATTGATACTCATGTGACCCGTTGCAGAGCGAAATACCGGGCTTTGGGTTGTCTTCTCCCATGGCGGTCTCATGGAACTAAATATCCAGTCCCTTAGCCCCACCGTTCAATACACTCTCTTTCCTTCAAACTTCCTACGGGTATATCACATACAAACGAATCAGCCTGATCCTATAGTGGGATCGAATGACAGCTTCCTGGATTCTAGATTTTTTTATTGAATTTACAATTTTTGTCAACAAAGAAATCGTAAGCTGAAAGCTTTTCCCCTGGGATTCAGGGACAGAAATGTGCAGCCAACACAGCTGAGATTGCGAATACGATTTTAGAACTTACAAGGAAAGGCATTTGCAGTCCCCACGTTGAAACCGTCATTAATACAGACGTGTACGTTTTATCGTTACATTTCCAAATTGTAAGTCAATGTATTTATATATCATCTACGTCAAAACCCTGTTCTGAAGAAGTTAACATTGAATACATCATGTTTGAGTTGATCCTGTATAGTTTCCTTAATCTACGCGCATGTTAGATGGAGATCCAACAATGCCATTGCCATCTCCAATTTTGAACAGCCGAAGAGGAAAAATAGCTAATTGTTGAGTAATATTATGGATATAAATTTAAACCAGCAGTTGCCCTAAAATAGCTAATTGTCGAGGAATATTATACATATACATTTAAACTAGCAATTGCCCTACAAGGTGCAATGACACCCGGCATTAAAGGAAAAAAATTGTGATGAAGTGAAAAAAAACAATAAAATATATGTAATAAAGATTGGTTCTTTCTTTATCATAAAATTGTTTATTTTAGTTAGTCATTGGAAAAATATAAAAAATAAAATAAAATTAAAATAAGTTCGGAATTTTTTTTGAAATATATGAATATTAAAAGTAGTATAAAATAATATTAACAATAGCAAACTAGCTTGTTATATAAATACAAGTCAATCTCAAATTACTTTAAAATGTCATTGTATAAATACAAGTCAATCTTAAATTACTTTAAAATATCAATGACAAGGTACATCACAATCAAAACATTACAAACCAATTAATTTAAAGGATATAAAAGTCCATGTATATGTATGTATTTCAAGTTGACATTGGAATTGACATATTGATGAATCAAATTTGAACCCAATGATTATTTGTATTGGTTTTTTGTTTGAAATGATATACATAAAATTTCAGTGATACTAAAGTTTGATTATGATATAAGTTGAGTTAGGAAAGTAAAGGCACAAATGGAGTGTAAAATTATCAATTCCACAAGATCTTCATGCTGAATCGAACCTTACTGTGAAAGAAGTATGGAGGAGGATGAATTATAGTGTTAGAATTGATAAACATGCATAGCGAAATTAAGCATAGAAGGAACACTCGAATGACAACAATAGATGGACACAATAATCATTAATCTGAGTACAATAAATCCATTATACAATGAAGAAAATTTGAATCCTCTAGGAGTGATTGAAATCCCTCACTCCAGACATGACTAACTTTGGAAAAATCACCACTGTAGGCTCACTAGTGAAACTTCGGATAACTGGAACAATGAATAGTCAGTTAACTAATGATGGTAGGTGAGAAAAGGCGCATTTATCCTCAAATCATGTAAATGAGGCACATTTGCTAACTGAGAGTGAATTGAAAGTGGCCCATCGGAGCATGACTCCACTCAGGTGAGGGTGAACCAAAGGTGTAACTTCTATAACTCAGAGTGGGATCCTAAAATCTAGGGATTGGTCTCTAGAGCTCCTAAACTGATGCATGAGGGGGTATCAAGTGGTTAGGGGGGCCCATATAACACCTGCATGCACTAATGATAGTGATAATATCATTCTAAGCTAAGAAACTGAAAAATAGACTATGGTGGACAAGGGAGGATTACTAAATAATCCTAACACCCCCATTAATCCAAACTTGGACAACCTAGGCCCTGGAAACTGAGACCAAAGGTCACCTATACAACAATAATGAAAAAGTAACTCCTCAATAAATCAAGGAAAAAAAGAAAACCAGTGGGAATAACCCCCCCCTTAAAAATGAGTAGGCAGGGAACTGAATCAAGCCTTCATACCAAGCAGAGATAAACAAATATCTTCTGAGTGAAATACTTTGTGAAATTGTCTACAATCTACTCCTATGTAGGGTAGTAATGCAGTGTGATGGTCTCGTTGTGCACTCGCTCCCTAATATAGTGCATGTGCATTGTGAACCATGTGAACATCTTTCTTCTAATATGATGCTTCCATGTTGTACCTCCTTGATAATTGGGTTGTTATGTTTTGCAAATCATAAAGGGAATATAAGAGAGCATACTTGTGTGGTTTTCCACTCTGTAATGTAAGGGTGGTTGAATTAAAGTTTATCTAAAGTATTATATTAACTCATTTGTGATCTCTTAGTTTGATTATAAAACTTTAACTCAATGATTACTTGGTATTTGGTAAGCATGTAATTATTATTTGGTAATTGGTAAGGGATAATACATAATGATCACATTGATGTTGTAAATCAATAACATTGAAGCTTGGAAAAGAGGCGCACACCATTTCATAAAAAAGTGATTGTTATGGACATATTTCTCTCATAATTGAAACTTATATATTAGTTAACCTTAATGTTATAAATATATATGTAGGGTAGTAATGCAATGTGATGGTCCTGTTGTGCACTCGTTCCCTGATATAGTGCATGTGAACCTATTTCTTCCAATCTGATGCTTCCATGTTGTACCTTCTTGATAATTGGGTTGTTAAGTTTTGCAATAATCATAAAAGGAATATAAGAGAGCATACTTGTAATACCCCCAACCCCTCCAACAGATAAACATTATTTGCAATATTTTGAATTACTATTGTATTTAAATGTGATTGGCTGATTCTGGAATCCATCCAATCGGTACTTGGAGGACATTTATAACCGAAACATTTGCTCTTAATGAATACAAAATGATGAAGACAACCATGTTAGATGAGAAAGCTATGCGTGTGAGAGGGGGGTGTAGATGAGTTAACCTCAAGGAAGTACACCAGGCATCGGAACACCATGATGGCGCTGGACGCACCATGGAAAAATTAGGGAACGTAGTGGACAATGAATATTCCTTGGGGAATGGGCCGCAACTTCAAAATACCTAGGCAAAAACAAAACTATAAAGATGAGCATGTGCAAGGAGGTAGGAGGCTACTTAGTATGTGGGAAAAGAATGAACTCTGGCTTTGTGAGCACTCTGTGTTAGGAAAGAGCTAAAAGAAATACTTGTTGTGTGAGCACTCTATGTTAGGCAAGTGGTTTCTCACTGGAAAACTAAACCTGAGGTTGGTTGTCTGCGCTCTTGGCACGCATAGTATAGCTCGGGGGTGATTGAGGACATAAGACATATGTTCCAAATCTACGGTTGGGTGGAATGTGGTTGTTCCTTCTTCATTTAGCTCACCTTATAAACAGGTTCCCTTATGTTTTTAAATTCTTCCAGACTATTAAGCTCAGAGTATATCTGTTTATGTGTAAATGTGTGTTTCAAGGTTAAATAAATGATAAGCATCAGTTCTTAGGCTTCTAGAAAAAATGCTACTTATGAAATGGTGAAATACTCATGCTCTGTTTGAATGACTGTGACTTTCATTTAGTTATATGGTTCTCCAAATAATGAAATACTCATGCTCTGTTTGATTCAATGAGACTTTCATTTGGTTATGTGATTCTCCAAATGGTAAATTACTCATGTTGTGTTTGAATGACTGAGACTTGCATTTGATTACGTGGTTCTCCAAATGGTGAAATAATCATACTTTGTTTGAATGACTGTGACTTGTATTGGTTATATGGCTTCATAGTGGTATAATACTCATGCTATGTTGAATGATTGTGACTTGCATTGGTTATATGGATTCCTAAGGGTATAATAACCATGCTCCATTCTGAAAAGTTGTGACTTGCCTTTGGTCATATGGTCTTTCTAATGGTGTAATATTGTTTATGCAATGAGTTACTTAGATGCTTTATTGCTCTACTGTTAATGTCTAGTTGTAAGGGACCCCTATTGGAAGTCTAAGTGTTGTCTAGGTTTAAAACCTTTCTAGCTTAATGAAGTCCCTGCATAATACTTTTAATCTGTAAATGAATGGTGAAACTGTGAAAGAAAGCATTTATGCTAAGGGTTCTTAAGGGACCGACCACTGAAAATCCACGACAAAATCCCTAAGCCTGAACATTTCTTGTAACGAACTCGGCCTAAGGCAGTGATGCCATCAAAGGTTGACAACCCTTCACTTTTACCAAGAAAACACAAAGAAGATAGGTGAAAACCTTGGGCCAGAAGGATTGCAGAAGCTTATTAATTTACATAGAAATTGAGTGTTTCCGCAACCCGCAATTTGCATTGTGGAAGTGAAAAACAGAGGAAAAATTATAAAGGGTTGAAGTGTTTCCGCAACCCGCAATCCAAATTATGGAAGTGAGAAGCAGAAGTTAAGTTGTAATAAAGTTGAGTGTTTCCGCAATCTACATTGCAGAAGCGGAAAGCAGAGGATAATCTGTGAAGAAGTGGAGTGTTTCCGTAACCCATAATCCACATTGCAGAAGCAAAAAACAGAAGAAAATTTATAAAGAATTTAAGTGTTTATGCAACCCACATTGCGAAAGCGGAAAACCAAAGAAAAGTTATAAAGAATTTCAGTGCTTTCACAATCCACAATCCGCATTACGGAAGAAGAAAGAGGAAGGTAATTTTATAATAGAACTTCAGCGTTTCCCGCAATTTGCATTGTGGAAGCAGAGTTGCGAAAGGAAAATTCATTGCAAAAGGGCCTGCGACAGAAGACTTTTTAAGTTTAAATTTGGAATCAAACCAATTAAAGGGATAAAAGGCAAAACTTCAAGGCTATTC
>LPNX010186342.1:28991-75061 GCA_001517045.1 Pseudotsuga menziesii | reverse complement strand
ATATAACAGGGAATGAATAAAATTTTCTGGCTCATGGCTGATTTATTATGAGATACCCATGCCACAAAAGGAATGTTGTTAAATGCCTTCCAGCAAGATGATATTTGGGATGATGCTAATTTTGTTGACACCTTCTTTGAAATACATAAGTCTACTTCCACTACCCCTCACTTTGGGAATGAATCAAGTTCTACCCAAATAAATACAATTATGAATTCAACTATTTTATTCTGACAAAACATAATAGTTGAAACCCCAACCAACCTCAACCAGAATCTATATTTCCTAAGCTCAATAATAGCAATGTGGATTATAGAGTTTCCTTGACACCATAGTTACCAAGTTTGAATTCGGATTCACTAGGATACTAAAAACATTGATGCAAAATTTTCAATTTGAAAACAATTGGATAGTAAGACTCTTAAGATTTATTAGAAATATATGTTTTACTTAAAATATTCATACATAATAGGTTTGTGATTTAAAACTGTAATATTTAAGATTTTACATAAATTATTTGGATTCCCTAAATTAATTTTACTAAACACATATTCCACTCATTCTCATATCCCACTGGGTGGGGATTGGTAATACAGTGATTGAATCTAGTTTCCACCCATAATAAAAATTATCACCACAATTTTCTCTTAAAGGGGCTTCAAAGATGAGGAGATCCATTTCAATAATGACGTAGTCGCTTAACTGCATAACCACCCCAATACCTACAAGAAATGATAGGATAATAGACTAGACACGAAAATGATCTTAAATCGTAGACAAAACCCTGCTCCAACGCATGTAATATATTAGAGATAAAAATGGATTACATAACTATAGTAACCATGGGAAACTAAAGGGATACATTCCCCAAACAAATTAGATTCTAGTGCACTCACATGCCATTATTCTAATACTCAACGACTAAACACACAGAACAAAAAATGGCTTATAGGCATCTATTTCACATTCTATGTCTAGCTTAGAGGATCGTACTTTACTTAGGATTTTCTACTAATCGTCAGTGACAACAACTAAAAATAACCCATAAACAAAACAAACTTCCATCCATTGAATCAAATTTGTAATTATAGTTTTCAATTCCCATTGGTTCTCTAGCCAACTATTCAACATATCCTTGCAATATCTGATATGCTTGATCGACATGGGGAGTCCCAGTGATGTTCAATTAAAATCATTGGGGAACTAAACATCAGCACCCGAAGAATAGGTGTTCCACGTCATCCTCCCATTTTATTAGAACTTCTAATCCTCTTGGTTCAGGGGCATCAGGAATGTCATGTCGACTATACTTAACCAAGTTTGTTTTAGTGATCTGAGATTTGAAAGAATCTGGCATACCTTCCCACTTCACGCGGTATATAATTTATAAACATTGGAGTATGTAGATGATAGTTTCATGTCTAGCACTTGTTCCACTTTCTCTCTTTTTTTCTTTGGAAAATGTTTGGTCTAGTCATCCTTCATCTCTTGTAGATCATTAACTCGATGATCTTCATTTGAGTGAATGAAGGTAAAGAATTTTTTTTTGGTTAGAAATTCCTGTCACTCAGAGCTAGTGCATTTCAACCATTGGATAAGAAATCAAAACCTAGGGGAATATAATCCATTAAAATCACTCGGGGGTCACACCCGGTACGGGACACACTAACCCTTAACATGGCTGGATTTTTGGGTGTCTCCTCCCAACTAACTCACCCCTAAGGGGATTGAACTCAGGTCGCCCTGCTGACGAGATCCACACCTTAATTGAATGAGATAGAGGGAATTTCCATGAAGGCTAGTAACATTAAAAATAGGACTGATATCCAATTCTTCTAGTAGTTCAATTAAATAAGCATTATCATTTATATTTGTCATGATTCTACATTGACCAAATTTCCTACAGTTTAGATTGTTGTAAGTAACTTTGGGGTGTTAAATTATTGAACCATTGATCTACAGGAAAATGCGAGCGATAGTGAAGTAGAATTTTGCATTGGAATATCAAGAACAATGTACATTGAAAAAGACAAATTTGAGACAAATCTGATAAGAATTGATCAGTTAATTAATCTTCATTAAACCCAACAGTATACAATAGTGTTACAATAAGGAGAATTTGAATCATGTGGATAAGATTTGAATCTATCAACTAAACTTGACAGACTGGCTAATTGAGAGTGTGTAAATCACTGGATGGGATCCACTAGTCTAACTCCTAATGTCTAAATTAGTCTGAAATCAGTTAACTAGTTAAACTAGTTAAACTGATGAGGTAGGTGAAAAAGGAACCACTTCCCCATGCAGCCATACCAAAACTGGCACTAGAATAACTGAGAATGATCTAACTGAATGTAACTGAAGGTTGACGCAACATAATTTCCTACCTACCACAACCAACTAATGGAGGCTGCTGATGGCACTCAGAGTGGCTCCTATAAGGTATGGATTGGTCTTAGAGGCACATAAAATCATGCATGAACATGCAGTAAGTGGCAGCCTAACCTCTATATGTGTTCCCTACACTCAAGTACATTAATAATGTCTCCCTAAGTTAGAAAATATGATAAAATAGACTATATATGGAACCCAACATCGTTGTGGGAGCTGGGCAATGCATTGGGGGTTTTCTTAGAAGCAGAACTTCCTTTTTTGGAGACTCGTCATAGAACAGTTGCAATAATTTTGGCCCTCTCTGAACATTCATACTGATCTGAGGGATCATATCAATTTGATTTTGGGTTCCATAACTAGAAAACCAATTCTAGACTATGAGGGGCTCCTGTTTAGATGCCATCAATGTCACGAGATGAGGAATATAGAGAAGAACTACAAATTGGGACCTCCTCCAAACTCCACCCTAAAGAGAAGGATTTCCAAGGAAGTCATGGTTCTGGAAATAGGAAGGATTTTAGCAGGGAAAGATTAAGCATGCAACCCGCTTGAAGATGATGTGACAGGATAGCCTTCGAGCCTTGCAGAGGAACAAACATCCAACATCCCTCCATCAGGAATAGATCCTTCTCTTCAACAAGCGTCGCAGCCTTCATCTGGTATGTTAACTTTTTATTCTTTAAATGAACATTTGAATGATTTATCCTCCCCGTTGATGGATCCTTGTGAGACTTTTTTCCCCTCCCCCCTCACTTATGATTACCTACCCTCCCCCATATCCTTCTCCTCCTACACCTTCCCCTCCGATATCCTTATCCCCCTCACATGCAGTCCCTTCGAATTCACCCTCCACCTCCTCCATGATTCGGTTCCACCTCAAAGCAAGGGATATCCCTGCTCTGGCTACCTCGAGGTCCCCCGTTCTCGGACTTGGAACTAACCCTACACTCCTTTCAAAAGGAAAAGGGAGGGGAATACCTACTCATCTTTCCTCTTCCCAACTAAAATCTCTTCAGGATCAAGTGAATGGTAGACATAAAAATATTTTTGGGGAACTTAGAGCAATGCAAGCCCCTGAAGGGGTTCCCAAATGAAATTTCTCTCCCTCAACTGTAGGGGTCTGGAATGTACTTGAAATTTTTTTTTCCTAAAGAGAATGCTCTGGGTTCAAAAACTGGATGTAGTCGTCTTCCAGGAAACTTTAGCGTTGAAACTGGAAGTTACAAAGTTGTTGTCTTCAATTACAAATAATTTTACTTTACTAGCTTAGAGTGCTAGAGGTCTTTTAGGTGGGATGGAAATTTGTTGGAACCAGTCCACGCTGTGCTGCACAAACTTGTGGGTTGCTCCTTTTGGCATGGGGATCCATATCTTCTAGGCTAAGGAAAACCTAACTCTGAACATCCTAAATATCTATGGGCCTTACAACAGCAGGGTGGCCTTTTGGGAATCTTTGCAAACCTCCCACCTTTTAAGATGTGAAAACCTGGTTATAGGTGGCGATCTAAACTTCACTTTAGGTGCGCATGAAATATGGGGTCCAAGAGAGAGAGTAGATATTATGGCTTCTTTCTTTAGCAACCTCCTCCAGAATATCAAGATGGTGGACTTGGACCCCCAAAATCTCAAACCAAACTGGACAAATAGAAGAACTGGTGAGGACAGGATTGCAAAAAGACCTGACAAATTTCTCTTGGTTGAAAGTTTGTTGGGAAGAGATATGATGTTTAAGAAATGGATGGAATTAGGAGCCGATTCAGATAACGTGCCTATTTTCCTGGAATCTTTAAATAATCCTAAGAATCCATCCATCCCTTTCAAATTTTGTTCTGCTTGGTTAAAAATGAGGAGGTTCTCAAGATTATTCATTCAAATTACATCCCGTTTGTGGCTGAAGAGGGCACGCACACTGCCACTCTCTTTGCTCAAAATTTGTCCCACATCAAAATCCTCTTAAATGAATGGGTTAGGAACAAAAGGATTATGGATGATTAAGCAATCATTCAATGTGAGGTAGAGCAGGAAGAGATTCAAAATTCTTAAGGAGGGGGGGGGGGTGTTCTCACTCAAAGAGAAAAGGAAAGATTGATTTCCCTTGAATTCAACAAGAATAAGATCTTGAATGAGAGGGAGGAGGTATGGAGGATGAAAAGTAGAGACATTTGGATGGAGTGTGGGGATTACAACACAAAAAAATTTCAAGCATGTGCAAAATGCAGAAAACAACAAAACACTATTTAGGAACTTAGGAACGCAAATAATGACAAGGTCTCTACTTTTGAGGAGATGGATAAGATTGGTAAATCAATTTTTGAAAATATGTTCAGGGCAGATCGACATGCAACAATTGGAGAGGTCCTTCATGTCTTGCAATAATTCCCTGAAAGTATCTCTGAGGAGGGTAGTTCGGATATGATGGAGGAAGTATCGAAAGAGGAATTGAAAGGAACTTTGCATAGCTTTCAGAAGGAAAAAATCCCAGGACTGGAAGGATGGACTATCGAATTTTTCTTGGCTGCCTATGACACCATTGGTCCTGACCTTCTTCTATGGTTGAAGAATCCAGGGTAAATGGCCACTTACATCTTCCACTCAACACAAACTTCTTATCCGTTATTCCAAAAAATGATAATATGGATAGTCTAGAATATTTTAGGCCTATCTCTCTTCACAACATCACTTACAAAGTGGTTGCAAAGGTGATTGTGCAAATACTGAAGAAGGTTCTCTCAAAATTCATATCAACTGAACAGTTTGGATTTCTAGAGAAAAGATAGATTCATGAAGAAATGCAAGTATCCCAAGAAGGTATGCATAGTGAAAAAATAAAAATGTCCAAAGGAGAAATTCTAAAGATTGATCTCTTAAAGGATTTTGACAGGGTTAGATGGTTATACCTTAGATTACTCCTTACTCATCTGGGCTTTAATTACTCCTTAATAAAATGTATTTTTTCTTGCATCACCACTGCATCCTTTATTTTTCTCATCAATGGTTCAAACTCCCCTTTTTTTCACTCTGAATGGGACCTAAGACAAGGAAGGCATTTGCAGAATTGAAACATCGCCTCTGTTGTGCCCCAGTGCTCACATTACCAGACTTGCAATAACCATTTGAGATTGAGACAGATGCCTCTGACTATGCTATTGGGGTAGTCCTTACTCAACAAGGGCATCCAGTGGCATATCACATTGAGACACTGTTAGACATAGTCCAGAAATATCCCACTTATGACAAAGAGATGTATTCCATTGTACAAGATTGTTGGCAATGGAAGCATTACATTTTTGGGAAGGAAACGATCGTCGACACAGACCACCGACCCCTACAGTTCATGCAGACATAAGGGAAGTTATAGAATGATCGCCATCAGAAGTGGTCCACATATCTACAATAGTTTCATCTGAACATCAAGTACAAGAAGGGAAGCACCAATAATGTTGTAGACTATCTCAGCTGCCCACCAATCATGGCGATAACGAACATGCTCAACTCTTGTGGGCATGAGACTTCTGATTGACCGCTTCTCTACAAGAGCGATCCAGAATTTAGCCACACATACCAGACACTCTTGGAGGGAAACCAAGTTCCAAAATTTCACATCTAGGATGTACTACTGTGTCACATGGGACACCTTTGTGTTCCTTCAAGCGAGCATGCCAAGATGATTTGGGAAGTGCACGATAGTTGGGTCGCTAGGCATTTTGGGGTAGAGAAAATAGTGGCACTACTACATAAGTATTCCTATTGGCCGAACCTTCGACAGGACGTTGGGAAGTACATCCGATCCTGCACTGCCTACGCCATTGCCAAACCATCCATTAAGAAGCAAGGCTTCTCTACTCCGTTGCCTACCCCTAGTCGACCTTGGGAATCCATCTCCATGGATTACATGTTAGGACTTCCTTCTACTAAGCACGACAATGACTGTGTGTTTGTGGTCGTTGATAGATTCTCAAAGATGGCCATAATGGCAGCCTGCAAGAAGAATATCACAGTAGAAGCTACGTCTGCTAAACTCTTCTTTGAATGACTGTGGGTACACTTTGGTATCCCATAGTCTATAATCTCAGACCGGGACAGCAGGTTCCTTAGTACATTCTGGTCTAGCCTATGGTCAATGCTAGACACCAAGCTCACAAAGTCCACAGCTTTCCATCCCTAGACTGATGGCCAGACAGAGGTCGTTAATAGGATGATCATACACATTTTGCGCATGTACAAATCAAAGCATCCACGCACATGGGATGAGAGCCTCCCCTATGTACAACACAACTATAACTAGGCCCTCCACAACTCAACCAACCAAAGCCCGTTTCAACTATGTCCCATTGACGTAGCCATGACATTTGTAGCTACTCAGGCTGATTCAGTTCATATCCAGTCTGAATTTTCCAAGGCAAACAGCTTCATTGAGTGCATTCAGCACATTCACCAATAGGTTCATGACATATTGGACAGATCCAATGCTAAGTACAAGTAGCGACATTATCAACATCGGGTGCAACACAAATTCCAGGTGGGCGATAAAGTGTGGCTACATTTACAGAAGGAGCGCCTCACTGGACCCCACCGTAAGCTTCACTCGCTCCAATATGGGCCATACATCATCACCAAGGCTATTGGGGACAATGCCTTTGAGCTCATTATTCCACCATTCCTTGGTCTGCACCTAGTGTTTAATGTGGACCGCCTTCAGCCCTACTTTCCACCTCTACTGGACACATCAGACGTGGCAGAACAACTCACACCAACAGAGTTAAACCCCGATTGCATGGAACAAGCCACAACTGATCAGATTATGGACACACAGATCAAGAACACTTTCCAGTAGAAGATCTAGCTATATCGAGTTGTCAAAGCAGGCCAACTCCTTCACCAGGGAAAGTGGCTCACCGGGGACCAAGTTCAACAGAAGTTTCCTCATCTCATGGAGGAACTCCACGCAATGGGGACCATTGCTTCCTAAGGGGGAAGGAATGATCCAGGAGGATATTGGTGGCCACCCACCTATTCCTCTTGGTCCCCCACCACTGTTTCTTTTAGTTTTCCAGTTTCCTTAATTGTAGCACAATTTACTACTTTTTGCAGTTTTCAGGTCCTAAACTTCCGGAGCTGTTTTGAGGCCCTAAACGATGTTTTTTTGGCATCGAATGGTTGGGCAAATATGAGTCCATTTTGGACTTGATATTTTCCATTTATGGATGTATTCCTTCAATAGATCTTTTTAACGATGTATCATGCACATCAAACGGAGGTAGTATGCTAAAGTTATGACCCCGAGAAATTGATGTACCAAGTTACCCAACGGGGCCCACATTAAGGTGTTTCACCTCCTAGGGCTAGGTTTTTGGATGTGTAGGGTTTCCATTGTTTCTCAATAATATATAGGCCTTCGAGCCTCATTGTAACACAGAGTTCAAAGGCATGTAGCCGCCACATCTCTTCTCAGAGATAAGCTACCAACACTCTAGATAGTTTATTTCCATTTCGTATGTAAACAAGTTTTAGTTATTGATTAATAAAATGAAGTGTTATTTCCATTGCATATTTGTTTCTATGGTTATTTGTGTATTCTGTTGTGTTCCTGCATAAATCCGGATCAATTGGGTTGTTATGTTTTGCAAATAATAAAGGGAATATAAAAGAGCATACTTGTGTGGTTTTCCACTCTGTAATGTAAGGGTGGTTGAATTAAAGTTTATCTAAAGTATTATATTAACTCATTTGTGATCTCTTAGTTTGATTATAAAGCTTTAAATCAATGATTACTTGGTATTTGGTAAGCGTGTAATTATTATTTGGTAATTGGTAAGGGATCATACATAATGATCACATTGATGTTGTAAATCAATAACATTGAAGCTTGGAAAAGAGGTGCACACCATTTCATAAAAAAGTGATTGTTATGGACATGTTTCTCTCATAATTGAAACTTATATATTAGTTAATGTTAATGTTATAAATATATATGTAGGGTAGTAATGCATTGTGATGGTCCTGTTGTGCACTCGTTCCCTGATATAGTGCATGTGAACCTATTTCTTCCAATCTGATGCTTCCCTGTTGTACCTTCTTAATAATTGGGTTGTTAAGTTTTGCAATAATCATAAAGGGAATATAAGAGAGCATACTTGCAATAACCCCCCCCCCGCCCCAATAGATAAACATTATTTGTAATATTTTGAATTACTGTTGTATTTAAATGTGATTGGCTGATTCTGGAATCCATCCAATCAGTACTTGGAGGACAGTTATAACCGAAACATTTTCTCTTAATGAATACAAAATGATGAAGACAACCATGTTAGATGAGAAAGCTATGCGTGCAAGAGGGGGGTGTAGACGAGTTAACCTCAAGGAAGTACACAAGGCATCGGAACACCATGATGGCGCTGGATGCACCATGGAAAAATTAGGGAACGTAGTGGGTGACGAATATTCCTTGGGGAATGGGCCGCAACTGCAAAATACCTAGGCAAAAACAAAACTATAAAGAGAAGCATATGCAAGGAGGCAGGAGGGTACTTAGTATGTGGGAAAAGAATGAACTCTGGTTGTGTGAGCACTCTGTGTTAGGAAAGAGCTAAAAGAAATACTTGTTGTGTTAGCACTCTGTGTTAGGCAAGTGGTTTCTCACTGGAAAACTAAACCTGAAGTTGGTTGTCTACGCTCTTGGAATGCATAGTGTAGCTCAGGGGTGATTGAGGACATAAGACATATGTTCCAAATCTACGGTTGGGTGGAACGTGGTTGTTCCTTCTTCATTTGGCTCACCTTATAAACAGGTTCCCTTATGTTTTTAAATTCTTCCAGACTATTAAGCTCAGAGTATATCTATTTATGTGTAAATGTGTGTTTCAAGGTTAATGAAATGATAAGCATTAGTTCTTAGGCTTATAGAAAAAATGTTTCTTATGAAATGGTGAAATACTCATGCTATGTTTAAATGACTGTGACTTTCATTTAGTTATATGGTTCTCCAAATAATGAAATACTCATGCTCTGTTTGAATGAATGAGACTTTCATTTGGTTATGTGGTTCTCCAAATGGTGAAATACTCATGTTGCATTTGAATGACTGAGACTTGCATTTGATTACGTGGTTCTCCAAATGGTGAAATAATCATACTCTATTTGAATTACTGTGACTTGTATTGGTTATATGGCTTCGTAATGGTATAATACTGATTCTCTGTTGAATGACTGTGACTTGCATTGGTTATATGGATTCCTAAGGGTATAATAACCATGCTCCATTTTGAAAAGTTGTGACTTGCCTTTGGTCATATGGTCTTTCTAATGGTGTAATATTGTTTCTGCAATGAGTTACTTAGATGCTTTATTGCTCTATTGTTAATGTCCAGTTATAAGGGACCCCTATTGGAATTCTAAGTGTTGTCTAGGTTTAAACCCTTTCTAGCTTAATGAAGTCCCTACATAATACTTTTAATCCATAAATGAATGGTGAAATTGTGAAAGAAAGCATTTCTGCTAAGGGTTCTGAAGGGACCAACCATTGAAAATCCACCACAAAATTCCTAAGCTTGTACATGTCTTAAGTAATGAACTCGACCTAAGGCAGTGAGGCCATCAAAGGTTGACAACTCTTCGATTTTACCAAGAAAACACAAGGAAGATAGGTGAAAACCTTGGGCCAGAAGGATTGCAGAAGCTTATTAATTTACATAGAAATTGAGTGTTTCCGCTACCCGAAATCCACATAGCAGAAGTGAAAAACAGAGGAAAAATTATAAAGGGTTGAAGTGTTTCCGCAACCCGCAATCCGCATTATGGAAGCGAGAAGCAGAAGTTAAGTTGTAATAAAGTTGAGTGTTTCTGCAATCAGGATTGCAGAAGTGGAAAGCAGAGGATAATCTGTGAAGAAGTGGAGTGTTTCTATAACCCACAATCAGAAAACAGAAGAAAATTTATAAAGAATTTAAGTGTTTATGTAACCCGCATTGCGGAAGTGGAAAACCGAAGAAAAGTTATAAATAATTTTAGTGCTTTCGCAATCCACAATCCGCATTACGTAAGCATAAAGAGGAAGGTAATTTTATAATAGAACTTCAACGTTTCCCGCAATCCGCATTTTGGAAGTGGAGTTGCGAAAGGAAAATTCGTTGCAAAAGGACCTGCGATGGAAGACTTTTTAAGTTTAAATTTGGAATCAAACTAGTTAAAGGTATAAAAGGTAAAACTTCAAGGCTATTCTTTCAATTGTTTTGTGATGTTTAAAAAATCATCTATAAATATGAAGAACCATAAGGCATGTTTGGTGATAAGCGCACAGTCTGTGGTTAATATATATATATATAACAGGGAATGAATAAAATTGTTTGGCTCACGGCTGATTTATTATGACATACCCATGCCACAAAAGGAAAGTTTTTAAAAGCCTTCCAGCAAGATGATATCAGGGACGATGCTAATGTTGTTGACGCCTTCTTTGAAATACATAAGTCTACTTCCACCACCCCTTACTTTTGGAATTAATCAATTTCTACCCAAATAAATACAATTATGAATTCAACTATTTTATTCTGACAAAACATAATAGTTGAAACCCCAACCAGCCTCAACTAGAATCTATATTTCCTAAGCTCAATAACAACGATGTGGATTATAGAGTTTCTTTGACACCATCGTTACCAAGTTTGAATTCGGATTCACTAGGATACTAAAAACATTGATGCAAAATTTTCAATTTGGAAACAATTGGATAGTAGGACTCTTAAGATTTATTAGAAATATATGTTTTATTTAAAATATTCATACATAATAGTTTTGTGATTTGAAACTCTAATATCTAAGATTTTATATAAATGATTTGGATTCCCTAAATTAATTTTATTGACCACATATTGCACTCATTCTCATATCCCACCGGGTGGGGATTGGTAATACAATGATTGCATCTAGTTTCCACCCATAATAAAAATTATCACCACAATTTTATTTTAAAGGGGCTTCAAAGATGAGGAGATCCATTTCAATAATGACGCAGTTGCTTAACTGCATAACCACCCCAATACCTGCAAGAGATGATAGGATAATATACTAGACACGAAAATGATCTTAAATCGTAGACAAAACCCTACTCCAACGCATGTAATATATTAGAGATAAAAAATGGATTACATAACTATAGTAACCATGGGAAACTAAAGGGATACATTCCCAAAACAACTTAGATTCTAGCGTGCTCACATGCCATTATTCTAATACTCAACAACTAAACACACAGAACAAAAAAATGGCTTATAGGGATCTGTTTCATGTTCTATGTCTATCTTAGAGGATCGTACTTTACTCATGATTTTCTACTAATCGTCAGTGACAACAACTAAAAATAATCCATAAACAAAACAAACTTCCATCCATTGAATCAAATTTGTAATTGTAATTTTCAATTCCCGCTGAAAGTTCTCTGGCCAACTATTCAACATATCCTTGCAATATTTGATATGCTTGATCGATATGGGGAGTCTCTGTGACGTTCAATTAAAATCAATGGGGAACTAAACATCAACACCTAAAGAATAGGTGCTCCACATTGGATGCTCCATGTCATCCTCCCATTTTATTAGAACTTCTGATCCTCCTAGTTCAGGGGCATCGGGAATGTCATGTCGACTATACTTAACCAAGTTTGTTTCAATGATCTGAGATTTGAAAGAATCTAGCATACCTTCCCACTTCACCATATATAATCTATAAACAATGGAGTATGTCGATGATAGTTTCATGTCTAGCACTTGTTCCACTTTCTCCCTTTTTTTCTTTGGAAAATGTTTGGTCTAGGGTGAATCCACGGAGCTGGGTAACACTTTTTGGCAAGCACATTTCGGCAAAAACAGAAAAACGCACCTCGGTCGAGGGCTTGTTAAGCCCTCGACTGAGGTCTTAATATCTCGACCGAGGTTTTATCAAGCCCTCGACCAAGGTATCTAAATACCTCGGTCGAGGTATTTAAATACCTCAACCGAGGTATTTAGGGCTTTACAAACCCTCGGTTGAGGTCTTGTTAATACCTCGACCGAGGTATTTAAATACCTCGGTCGAGGGCTTAAAAAAACAGACTTAGCCCTCATTCAAACAAATGAAAAATTTCCTGTGCCTTGCAGAGGTGTAAACCCTGCCATTCCTAGCACATAACTGAGCGGAGTTGATACCCATAAATTCACCAACGAATCTTCTATCCATTGAGGTATCATACACGCATTTTGGCATTCATATGCAATTTATTTTTTAATTACTTCTAAAACTTATACTTAGAAAACCACACTGCAACTTCGAAGCAGCTCAAAGAAAAATCTGCAGAGTTAAAAATACACAGTCAAAAAATTCTTAAAAATGCACACATCACATATCGACGTGTCCTCTTCAAAAGGGTATCTTTGTTTTTTCAATTTTTGAAAAAATAGAAAAAATTCCTTTACGTGGACAAATATGTGTTTAAAACGATGCTGAAATCAAATGTGGTCACTTTCGAAAAATAATAAATAACTGTATAATGCGAAAATAATTAACAAAAAAATATGCACATCACACTGCATTTTATGTAGATCATGCTCATATATTTATTTTTTAAAATTATTAATGCAAGATTGAATTACTCTATGTGGACACGAGCCACTTATTAGCTTCTTCAAATTTTTAAGGTCACACAGTTCATTAAATGCAAAAATTCACACATTAAATGACATCGGAATATTTTTTTTAAAATATCACTATGAAGCCAACATAATATTCTACAATTTGTTTTTTTACTGCAAGTCAAAATTCACATGGCATATATGCGTTTTGAGGGCTTCTATCTAGCACATGGGTAAAAAATCAGGTTTTCATCGCCAAATTTGGCCAAAAAGTGTTACCCATCTTCATGGAATCACCCTCTAGTCATCCTTCATCTCTTGCAGATCATTAACTCGATGATCTTCATTTTAGTGAATGAAGGTAAAGATTTTTTTTTTTTTTGGTTAGAAATTCCTGTCACTCAGAGCTAGTGCGTTTCAACCATTGGCTAAGAAATCACAACCCAGGGGAATATAATCCATTAAAATTACTCGAGGGTCACACCCAGTACGAGACACACTAACCCTTAACCTGCCTGGATTTTTGGGTGTCTCCACCCAACTAACTCACCCCTAAGGTGATTGAACTCGGGTCGCCTTGCTGACGAGATCCAGACCTTAACTGAATGAGATAGAGGGAATTGCCATGAAGGATGGTAACATTAAAAATAGGACTGATATCCAATTCTTCTAGTAGTTCAATCAAATAAGCATTATCATTTATATTTGTCATGATTCTACATTGACCAAATTTCCTACGCTTTAGCTTGTTGCAAGTAACTTTCGGGTGTTAAATTATTGAACCATTGATCTACAGGAAAATGCGAGCGATAGTGAAGTAGAATTTTGCATTGGAATATCAAGAACAATGTACATTGAACAACACAAATTTGTGACAAATCTGATAAGAATTGATCAGTTAATTACAACATTAATCTTCATTAAACCCAACAGTATACAATAGTGTTACAATAAGGAGAATTTGAATCATGTGGATAAGATTCAAATCTACCAACTAAACCTGACTAGGTGGCTAACTGAGAGTGTGTAAATCACTGGATGGGATCCACTAGTCTAACTCCTGATGTCTAAATTAGTCTAACAATCAGTTAACTAGTTAAACTAGTTAAACTAATGAGGTAGGTGAAAAAGGAACCACTTCCCCATGCAGCCATACCAAAACTGGTGCTAGAATAATTGAGAGTGGTCTAAATGAATGTAACTAAAGTTGACTCAACATAACTTCCTAACTACCACAACCAATTGATGGAGGCTGCTGATGGCACTCAGAGTGGCTCCAATAATGTAGGGATTGGTCTCAAAGGCACATCAAATCATGCATGAACATGCAGTAAGTGGCAGCCTAACCTCTATATGTGTTCCCTACACTCAAGTACATTAATAATGTGTCCCGAAGTTAGAAAATATGATAAAATAGACTATATATGGAACCCAACATCGTCGTGGGACCTGGGCAATGCATTGGGGGTTTTCTTAAAAGAAGACCTTCCTTTTTTGAAGACTCGTCATAGAACAATTGCAAGAATTATGGTATCTTTGAACATTCGTACTAATCTGAGGCATCATATCAATTTGATTTGGGGTTCCATAACTAGAAAACCAATTCTAGTGTATGAGAGGCTCTCATTTAGATGCCATCGATGTCACGAGATGAGGAATCTAGAGAAGAGCTGCAAATTGGGACCTCCTGCAACCTCCACAATAAAGAGACAGCTTTCCAAGGAAGTCATGGTTCCAGAAACAGGAAGGCTTTTAGCAGGGCAAGATTAAGCATGCAACCCACATGAAGATGATGTGACAGGATAGCCTTCGAGCCCTACAGAGGAACAAACATCCAACATCCCTGCATCAGGAATAGATCCTTCTCTTCAATAAGCGTCGCAACCTTCATCCGGTATGTTGCTTTTTTCTTTTTTAAATGAACATTTGAATGATTTATCCTCCCCCTTGATGGATCCCCGTGAGAATTTTTTCCCTCCCCCCTCACTTATGATTACCTCCCCTCCCCCATCTCCTTCTCCTCCTACACCTCCCACTCCGATCTCCTTATCCCGCTCATAGGCAGTCCCTTTAGATTCACCCTCCACCTCCTCCATGATTCGGTTCCACCTCAGAGCAAGGGATATCCCTGCTCTGGCTGCCTCAAGGTCCCCCCTTCTCGGACTTGGAACTAACCCTACACTCCTTTCAAAAGGAAAAGGGAGGGGAATACCTACTCATCTTTCCTCTTCCCAATTAAAATCTCTTCAGGATCAAGTGAATGGTAGACATAATTTTTTTTGGGGCACTTAGAGCAGTGCAAGCCCCCAAATGGGTTCCCAAATGAAAGTTCTCTCCCTCAACTGTAGGGGTCTGGAATGTACCCAAAAAAAACTTTCCCTAAAGAGAATGCTCTAGGTTCAAAAACCGGATGTAGTCGTCTTCCAGGAAACTTTAGGGTTGAAACTGGAAGTTACAAAGTTGTTGTTTTCAATTACAAATAATTTTACTTTACTAGCTTAGAGTGCTAGAGGTCTTTCAGGTGGGATGGCAATTTGTTGGAACCAGTCCACGTTGCGCTGCACAAACTTGTGGGGTGCTCCTTTTGGCATGGGGATTCATATCTTTTGGGCTAAGGAAAACCTAACTATGAACATCCTAAATATCTATGGGCCTTACAACAGCAGGGTGGCCTTTTGGGAATCTTTGCAAACCTCCCACCTTTTAAGATGTGAAAACCTAGTTATAGGTGGCGATCTGAACTTCACTTTAGGTGCGCATGAAATATGGGGTCCAAGAGTGAGAGTAGATCCTCTGGCTTTCTTTCTTTAGTAACCTCCTCCAGAGTATCAAGATGGTGGACTTGGACCCCCAAAAGCTCAAACCAACCTGGACAAATAGAAGAACTGGCGAGGACAGGATTGCAAAAAGACCTGACAGATTTCTCTTGGTCGAAAGTATGTTGGGAAGAGATCTGATGTTTAAACAATGGATGGACTCAGGAGCCGATTCAGATCACATGCCTATTTTCCTGGAATCTTTAAATAATCCTAATAATCCATCCATCCCTTTCAAATTTTGTTCTGCTTGGTTAAAAATGAGGAGGTTCTAAGGATTATTCATTCAAATTGCATCCTGTTTGTGGCTGAAGAGGGCACACACGTTGCCACTCTCTTTGCTGAAAATTTTCCCCACATCAAAATCCTCTTGAAGGAATGGGTTGATTATGGATGATTAAGCAATCATTCAAATTGAGGTAGAGCAGGAAGAGATTCAAAATTCTTAAGGAGGGGGGGGGGGGTTCTCACTCAAAGAGAAAAGGAAAGATTGATTTCCCTTGAATCCAACAAGAATAAGATCTTTAATGAGAGGGAGGAGGTGTGGAGGATGAAAAGTAGATACATTTAGATGGAGTGTGGGGATTACAACACAAAAATTTTTCAAGCATGTGCAAAATGCAGAAAACAACAAAACACTATTTAGGAACTTAGGAATGCAAATAATGACAAGATCTCCACTTTTGAGGAGATGGATAAGATTGGTGAATCATTTCTTCAAAATATGTTCAGGGCAGATCAACATGCAACAATTGCGGACATCCTTTAGGTCTCGCAATGCTTCCCTGAAAGTATCTCTGAGGAGGATAATTCGGATCTGATGGAGGAAGTATCGAAAGAGGAATTGAAAGGAACTTTGCATAGCTTTCAGAAGGAAAAAATCCCAGGACCGGAAGGATGGACTATCGAATTTTTCCTAGCTTCCTATGACACCATTGGTCCTGACCTTCTTCATATGGTTGAAGAATCCAGGGTAAATGGCCACTTACATCCTCCACTCAACACAAACTTCTTATCCCTTATTACAAAAAATGATAACCTAGATAGTCTAGAATATTTTAGGACTATCTCTCTTTGCAACATCACTTACAAAGTGGTTGCAAAGGTGATTGTGCAAAGACTCAAGAAGGTTCTCTCAAAATTCATATCGACTGAACAGTCTGGTTTTCTGGAGAACAGATATATACATGAAGAAATGGAAGTATACCAAGAAGGTATGCATAGTGAAAAAATAAAAATGTCCAAAGGAGAAATTCTAAAGATTGATCTCTTAAAGGATTTTGATAGGGTTAGATGGTTATACCTTAGATTACTCCTTACTCATCTGGGCTTTAATTAATCCTTCATAAAATGGATTTTTTCTTGCATCGCCACTGCATCCTTTGTTTTTCTCATCAATGGTTCAACCTCCCCTTTTTTTCACTCTGAATGGGACCTAAGACAAGGATGCCCACTCTCCCCTCTTCTTTTCCTTTTGGTTGCAGAAGGGCTGAGCATGGCTATATTGGATGCAAAAAGAAGAGGCCAATTTGAAGGAATCAAGATAGCCACAAACCTAAACATTAATCACCTCCTGTTTGTGGACAACATACTCATTTTTTGCAATGGATCAATCAGAGAGGCTGAAAAGCTCTCAAAAATTCTACTCCTTTTCTGCAAAGCCACAAGGATGATGTTAAATGTTCAGAAATCTACGATTACTACTTTTAATCTGGAATATGGTCATCAGGACCCTCTTGGAACTCTTTCCCTACAATGGCACTACTTTGGATGAAGGGCTCAAGTATCTAGGTTTCAGGCTAAACCCAAATTTCTATAAAAAGGAAGAGTGGAATTGGCTACTGGAAAAAAGTGGATCGCAGAGTAAATATTTGGTGCAATAGATGGCTGTCGAGAGCATGCAGGTTAATTTTAGTCAAATCTATCCTTGAATCCATCCATGTCTATTGGATGTCTTTAGCTTGGATTCCAAAATCAATTTTGGAGAAATCTCGAAAAATCTACTCAAAATTTCTTTAGGTAGGGAAAAGGATAAAAAAGTTCTTCCATGGGTAAGATGGGATCAAGTTTCTAGGCCTAAATACATGGGAGGGTGGGGCCTCAAAAAATTCACTCTGTTTGCAAAATTTTTAGCTGCAAAAATAGGATGGAGGCTTATATCAACAAACAACTTATGGACATAGGTGATTCTTCACAAGTACATTGCTCTGGTATCTTTGTGGGATTGGATCAGAAACTCGGTTTTCGTTTCTCGACAAATTGGCTCAATTATTTGGAAGGAAATCTATAACGCTTTTCCTCTCATTCATAGTGGTCTCTCTTGGAAAATTGGAAATGGGATGAGAGTTCGTATTGGAGTATACCTATGGCCACGAAGCCAGCTAAACCATCTTCTTCCTCAACGACTTGTACAATTGCTCCAGGAAAAAGGATTTTTTCATTTAAATCGATTTGTTGACCATGCTTCCATAATTTATGGCATTAGGGTTGGTTGGGAAGTAGGGAGACTGAGATCCCAAACCATTGGATTTTAGACTGGAACATATATATCACTACTCTTCATGTTTCACATATCAGGATCACAGATTCACATGATGAACTTGTCTGGGAACATGCTGCACATGGAAGTTACACCCCAAAAACTAGCTATCAACAATTATGTGCCAAACTTGGGATATGAAAATTTAAATTCCCTTTGAAGGAAAAAGTTTTCATGTGGTGTTCCCTGGCTAACATAATCCCAACTTGGGATAGGTTGCAAAAAATATCTTTGGCATGTCCAGGCTAGTGCTCTCTGTGCAAAGACAATGTACAAAGTGTAAACCACATTTTTCTTAAATATTCTTTTACATCCCAGGTCTGGTCACACTCTCAATCTCTGTTAAATCTCATAATTGAATGGGTTGGTCTCTCGATTGAAGATGCATGGAAAACCTGGTCCTCCTATCCACTTCTAGAACACATAAAAGCTCTTCCTCTTCTCCATATATGGGGAATATGGCTTGCTCGAAATGCTTCCATATTTCATGACAAAGCTTATTCCACTGAATCCATTGCTAAACAAGGCCTCAACATACTCTCCTTTTTTCAGCAAACAAAATATGCACCAACACTAAGCACCATCACAAAAGAGATGATTGACAAATCTATGCCATGGGAATTTTTTGACGAGGCATCTTAAGATAACAAATGTGGGGGTGGAGTTATTTTCTTTCTCAACCAAAACCATCATTTTCATATCCAAATGGGCCTAGGGGATAGAAAAAAGAACTTTGTCAAGCTTATGGCCCTAAAAATACTCCTTTGCTTTGCCCTAGAAAAAGTAAGTAGAATGATCCAGGTTTTCGGGGACTCTCTAGTGATTCTTAACTGGGTGAACAAAGTCCAAAGATGAAGAAAAATTTCTCCAATTGCACTCTTTGAAGAAGTTAACAGACTCATGACAAACTTTGACTATATTACATGCAGTCATGTTTACAGGGAAAGGAACACCGAGGCCGATCACCTATCCAAGAATGGGCTAACAATGGAACATGGATCCTAGAAGTTTTTGGAAACAATAGATACAAAGGTATATGAGTACCACCACATGCCTTTCATCGACTTGCAAATTCAGGAAGACAATTTATAAATAGACAGTCACAATTTTGATGATCTCTAATCTCAGTCTTTTTCTGCCAGGACCCTGATTCTACAGTTTTTTATGCTACAGTTTTTGATGCTTCAGTTTTCAAAGCTACGGTTTAATGATTCTAAAATTATTTGTCTTTGGAAACAAAAGAAACTTCAATCTCTTCCACAAAAAAGATGTTTTTTTTGAAATTACAGTTTATGTGTAAATTCCAAAACATAGGAGATATTAAATATCTCTATGGTTTTTTGGAATTTTATAAGTGCTGGCTGCAAGCATGGCAACGGTATGCAAGACATACTCTATTTGTAAACAAATCTTTATTGATCAATAAAATACAATATTTTTTTATTCGAAAAAAAAATGTGTTCCCCATACTCAAGTACAATAATAACGTCTCCCTAAGTTAGAGAAGATGATCAAATAAACTATATATGGACAAGGGAGGATTATATAATCCTAACAGCCCCATTACTCTGACTTGGAAAAATTTGTGCCCTGAAAACTAGGCCAAAAGTCACCCATACAATCTAATGAAAAATAAAACTACTTAATAAAGTAAGGGAAATGCGGAAAAACTCATAGGAAACACCCTCCCCCCCCTCAAAATAAGCAGAAATCAGGATACTTTGCTGCAATCTGCAACTTTGTGGAGCAACCATGCATAATCATGGTTCTCCTTTGCAACAACACCCTGTTACTGTGCATGTGAATCTCTACAATATAAATTATTATGTATGGAGTAATTTTCCTCTTTGGAAGAAGAGGAATATGCTCAACTGAATCAGGAACATAGACAGCTGCAAAATGGAATTTGGACCCATGTAGAGAAACTGAAATCAACTGATGAGAGAGAAAAAATGCTTAATAATTACAACCATGTGAGGTAAACCCAAGAAAATTATATGTTTTAGCCTTGAACATCGAATCATATGAGGTAAAATCAACTCCAAGTGTTAGGAGCAAGTGTCTAGGCGAATGCATGATGTCTCCATCTTTATTAATACTGTGAGGAGATGAGCATGTGATCAAGTAGAAAGGTAGAGAAGTCCTAGGACCATAGAGAGTGAATGCTTGAGCTCCATAATTTGATATAGAATCTAAAATATCCAATGGTTCACAAAATCTAATATCAGCAAACTCATGAGAGAAAACTAACATCGAATCCCCAACAACAATTTTGAAAGAGACTTGAGGTACTTGATCTTTCACACCAAAATTGATGAAAAGCAAATACAAGCATGACTGGAGGCTCNTCTAAAATATCCAATGGTTCACAAAATCTAATATCAGCAAACTCATGAGAGAAAACTAACATCGAATCCCCAACAACAATTTTGAAAGAGACTTGAGGTACTTGATATTTCACACCAAAATTGATGAAAAGCAAATACAAGCATGACTCGAGGCTCTTGAAACTTAAAATTCGAACCAAATAAGGTCAAATCATATCCAAGAGTGTGTAACAAAGGTTCCAAAGTGCTTCACTAAGATGGTATATACACAATTTTCACCTTCTTCAACAAAACTCTAAGTATTGGTGCAAGCAATCATGTAGGAGTTTGCTGGAAGCTATAGATCAATGAGAGTGAATGGATCACTCCTAAAATCTGATATTTTTTCCAAAAAATCCAAAGTATTACTTTTCTTCACACCAACAACAACATTAGAGAGAGAGAAATCAAATTCCTCTTCATTTTCTGAAGCAATCACTGGCAAAGTTTGCACGGAATTTAAATTAGAAGAATCATTGGAGAATGCTTGAGTAGAATGGAAGGAGATTTTTTCTTCAATAAAAAATATTCGAATGTCTTCTTTTGGATCATTTATATTAGAATATGAGATATCAAATATCTCATAAACTGTTGGAGCAGTAGGAGAAGGAGTTACTCCAAGGAGACTTTCTTCGATTCGAATTGATTGTGTTGAATATTTTGATTCTTCTTCATCTTGAACAACTTCATCAGAGAGAATAGAGGCTGACACTTTTGAAGAAAGAAATCTTGTGGTGTTGGGTGTGCTCTCCAAATTTATATAATGATCCTCATTGTGCTTGCCAAAGGTTCTATCCAATTCTGTTCAGAGGTCCATTGGGTATTCAATAAAATCAATAAGGTAGCGTAAGATTGGAGAAAATCCCAAATATATCGTTCCAAAATATCTATCATCGTCATTTAGACAGTCATTCTCATCTTCATAAGATTCTTTACCAAGTCCAATAGATACCTCATAGATACCTTGTCTCTTTAGAGATGAAATCATCTTCAATTTCCATTCTGAATATCTTGTGACTGGAGTATGAAGAGGAACTGATAATCTCAAATCCGTATTAATGTTGTACCTACAAAATATCATTACAAACGAAACCAATTCACAATCATATCATTTCAATACTTTCCACCTCGACATGTACACTTTCTCAGATTCTTTCACCCCTGGATATACTTATCTGGACATAATCCAGAGGGAGCAAGGTTATCGTTCCAGGATTTATGTGGAAACTTAGCTACTTCTGGTGTACAATGGATATTAGACAAGACTTTCTTCTACCCTGAACAAGGCTCTGATACCATGTTAAAATATTGAACCATTGATCTACTGGAAAATGAGAGAAATAGTGAAGTAGAATTGTGCAATGGAATATCAAGAACAATGTACACTAAACAAGACAATTTTGAGACAAATATGATAAGAGTTGATCAGTTAATTACNGGAAAATGAGAGAAATAGTGAAGTAGAATTGTGCAATGGAATATCAAGAACAATGTACACTAAACAAGACAATTTTGAGACAAATATGATAAGAGTTGATTAGTTAATTACAACGTTAAGCCTCATTATCCCCAACAGTATACAACAGTGTTACAATAAGGAGAATTCGAATCATGTGGATAAGATTTGAATCTACCAACTAAACATGACTGGCCTGCTAACTAATCACTGCATGGGATCCACTAGTCTAAGTCCTGATTTCTAAATTAGTCTGACAATCAGTTAAACTAGTTAAATTGATGAGGTAGGTGAAAAGGGCGCCACTTTCCCATGCATCCATGAAAAACTGGTGCTATACTAATTGAGACTGATCTAACTGAATGTAATTGAAGGTTGTCTTAACATAAATGCCTACCTACCAAAACCAACTAATGGAGGTTACTGGTGGCACTCATCGTGGGTCCTCTAATGTAGAGATTGGTCTCAGAGGCACATAAACTCATGCATGAACATGCAATAAGAGGCAGTTAACCTCTATATGTGTTCCCCACACTCAAGCACAATAATAATGTATCCCTAATTTAGGAAAGGTGATCAAATAGACTATATATGGACAAGAGAGGATTATATAATCCTAACATGGGGTACGTCTCTTTGTGAAAATGTACCATGACCACATCTCCCTCTTAAAAGACATTATTCCTCCTATCCATATAAACATGCTCTTGGTATCACTCATTCATTGACTGCAACTTGCGTTAAACTTGTTGATGGTTCCTTGAATAGTTTCTGTAAAATCTATAACATATGGGCTATCATAGGGGTAATTTGTAGGAGGGAAAATTAAATCAACTATCCCTTTAGAATTGGCACCATAGAAAATTTAATTTAAATGCTAATTTACTTGTGGATCGATTGATACTAGAATTATATTCAAATTTTTCTTGAGGTGTGGCTATATCCCATTGGAAAGGGTTGTTTCCTTCTAAGCACCATAATAAATTTCCTAAGATTCTATTCACTACCTCAGTCTGACCGTCGGTTTAGGGGTGGTAGGATGAACTAAATTGTAACCCGCTATCCAATTTTCTCCACAATACTCTCCAAAAGTGCCCTAAAATATTATTCCCTGTCACTATTTATGGTCTTTGGAATACCATGTAACTGTATAATTTCCTTAAAGAACAAATATGATATTTGACTCACATCATTGGTATTTTTATAGTGTATGAAGTGGGCCATTTTGGAAAATTGGTCCACTACTACACACACTGAGTTATTTCCCCTCTAGGTTCTATGAAATCCCAAGACAAAATATATAAAAATATTTGTCCATGCTTCCTTTGGGACATGTAGAGGCATGTACAAGGATATATTTTGTTGTCCTCCTCTTGTTGTTTGATAAGTCCTACAAGTATAANAATATATAAAAATATTTGTCCATGCTTCCTTTGGGACATGTAGAGGCATGTACAAGGATATATTTTGTTGTCCTCCTCTTGTTGTTTGATAAGTCCTACAAGTATCAAAAAATTTGTTTACGTCCCTCCTCATGACAGGAAAAACAAATTTTTCACTTATTTGTTCAAGCGTGATCCACATGGATATTAGTTTCCACCCACCTATTCCACTTTCTGAAAAAAATTGTCCATTTTGGTATTTTCTTAGTTATTTTTCTATGGCTTTTTCGGGTCCATTTTGAGGCTCTAAATTTCATTTTTTAGTGATTCAGGGAACCATATGGTTTCCAATGGCATGCATTTGTCCCCANCTTAGTTATTTTTCTATGGCTTTTTCGGGTCCATTTTGAGGCTCTAAATTTCATTTTTTAGTGATTCAGGGAACCATATGGTTTCCAATGGCATGCATTTGGCCCCAATTAGAAGATGTAAGTCTCATATAGACCTTTCCAACGGGTTATCGAGCGCCCAAATCAGAGATTGTATTAAAAAATGATGACCTCAGGGAGGTTACTATTCAACTAACCCCCTTGGGGCCGTAAACATTATGAAAGTTCATCTTCTAGGGTTATGTTTTTGGAAGTTTAGTGTTATCGCCCTCATGCTTATTATAAATAGGCACTTTTAACCTCATTTTGTATTCATATTGGCACGAAATAGTGGAGCAGCCACATCTCTTATCAGAGATAACTACCACCATCCTAGTTGTTGTATTTACAGTATGTTCTATTTCCTCCATTTCATAGAATATGTGTTTATTGTATCTCTGTTTTCTTTGCAATATATTAGTGTTTATGGTTCTATATATAGTATTTCATTTTGTTCTCACATAAATCTAAATCAATGGTATCAAAGCAATATTCTCTTTGATTGTTTCTTGGTGCATGTCCCTGGCGAGGTTAGGTTATAGAGAGTTGGGTCTTGAACTAGTTTCACTTGTGGAATATCACTTTCACCGCCCCAAACAACATCCCATGATGGAAGAAAATAGAAATGACAGAGAAGGAGAACCTATCTAGTCGTTGCTTGAGAAATCCCTTGTGTGAAATAGGAACGAGATGATGGATAATTTTTCCCAGATCCTTCGACGAATGTCGATAGTGGAATATACACCTTCAATGAGCAACCATTTTGGAGATGCAACTTCATTCCAGGTACAAGTTAACTTTGACATTCCTTTATTTGAAGTCGATATTGATGTTGGTGCCATATATAAGTGGTTGAATGTTCCAGAAGGGTATTTCTCTCTCCACAATTTTTTTGACAGGGAAAATGACACCTTTGCACTCCTCAAGATCGTTCCCCATGTCAAAAATTGGTAGGATAATTTTGTGAGAAAAACTCATCAAACGAGTCTAGAATGTTTGAGGCCAATCCCACTTGGGTCTCTTTCATAGATGTTTTCAAGGAACAATATTACCCCTTGGGAAACTATGATGACCAATACACAAAATGGACCATTCCGTGTTAAGACAAGGACCAGACGGTGTCAGAGTACACCAACAAATTTCATACCTTGCACACAAATATGGGTATCAAGGACTCTGAGCGAAACCTAGTACTGAAATATCGCAATGGCCTACATTGGTACATACAAACATTCATGGACTTCCAAAAGTTCCCTTCACTTAGATCCGCTTATCTGTATGCTGTTAAAATTGAGAAGAAATTTCAACAAAAGAACAAGTGAGACTTTGGACCTGCACAGAAGAAAGGAAAGGGAATATATGGCTCGCAGAACATAGGACAGGGAAAGGAAAACCAGTCTTCACCATAAGAAAAGAAGGGTAATGGAAAGATAAATAAAGACAATGGGAAATGGTATGAGTTCCACAAAATCCCCTGGCACAACACTGATGAATATCGCTCAAAGCAGTCATTGGTGGCCGAGATAAAATNGTAATGGAAAGATAAATAAAGACAATGGGAAATGGTATGAGTTCCACAAAATCCCCTGGCACAACACTGATGAATATCGCTCAAAGCAGTCATTGGTGGCCGAGATCAAATATTTAGAATCAGATATTTTCTGATTCAAAACCCAATTTCACAGTCATGGACCATGAAAGAAGATCATTGATGCAGAACCTAGTGTCACTCCTTCTACCACGCAGATTCAACTAAAGGATCTTGAAAAGTCAGAGGTAGAGGAATATTTCTTCCACTCATAGATGTGGGTGAAGGGAATCCCCTTACATTTTTTTGTTGACAACGACATGCAAAAGAATGTAATATCAACAGAAATTATCAATATATTAGAGCTTCCAAAAACACCACACCCGCAACCCTACAACATTGGTTGGATAATCCAAGGATAAGGTATCCACGTTAGTCAACAATGTCGCCTTCCATATGGCATCAAAGATTTCAAATAAGAGGTATTGTGTGATGTGGGCCCATTTGAAGTCTGTGATGTTATTTTAGAACAACCATATATGTGGAAGAATCATGCGGTATATGAATCACGACCTCGTAGTGTCATTATCACTATGGGAGGACAACCCTATCGAATATCAGAGACAGTTGCACTTTCCATAGTCTCACAAGACAAGAAGATAATCTCTAACACTGGAAAATTCTCCCTCTTCACAATTTCCTCTTAAATAGAACATCAAATCACAGAGACCTCCACACCCTCTGCACAGGGTCCCTCTGCTCAGTAGAAACAAGAACACAAAGTCAGTGTTCCCTTGTCCATTCGAGTACCTCTACAATGTAAGGCCAAGCATTCAAGGTGCTCATCCAGAAATAAATCATCCATACTGGTTTAGGAAAAGGATAACATGAAAACCAAAATAGTTGAACAACTCCAATGAATCCATCAACCATAATTACATCCCTCTCAGAATGTCAAAGAAAATCAACCTTCTCATTTCAGTGAATGCCGGACCAGGAGATCAACTCAACACACAGTTTGAGATATTATACGAGATTTAACATAATGGATACCATTGATTCATAAGGGGGGAGGATTGATCCAGTTTCCAATCGGTGGAAACCCACATGTTCCATTGGCTCAAAACAATTGTCCATTTTGGCAGTTTCTTAGTTACTTTACTACGGTTTTTCAGGTCCTAAACTTTTGGGGCCATTTGAGGCCCTAAACGACGTTTTTTTTAGCAATTCAAGTGGCCAAATGATTTTTAATTGAATGCATTTGGCCCCACTCAAAAGATGTAAATATCAAATAAAAATTTCCAACAAATTATCGAGAACCCAAATCGGAGATCGTATGCAAAAGTTATGGCCCTGAGAAGTTGATTGTTCAAATAAACAACTTGGAGCCATAAACTTTATGATGATTCATCTTCTAGGGTTATGTTTTGGATGTTTAGGGTTCTATCCCTCATGCTTATTATAAATAGACCGTTTTGGCCTCATTTTGTCTTTAGCTTATCACATATGAACATAGCATCCACATCTCTTCTTAGATATAGCTACCATCATTCTGGATGTTGTATTTACAATCTGTTCTATTTCTGTCATTTAATATAATATGTGTTTACCGTATCTCTATTTTCTTTGCAATATGTCAGTGTTTATGATAATATATCGATTCTTTCATTTCGTTCTCACGTAAATCTGGATCAAAGAGTCTTGTACTTTCCAAAATGTCTTGCCAACCAAATTTAGTGCATCTCTCTTACTAGTTTTTCTTATCTTGAACCAAGGGGAATTCACAATTGAGGTCCTTTGAATAAAAATCCATCAACTAATAAGAAGTCTTCAAAGGAATGTAAATTAGCAGGGTCCTTCCCACTCATATTTACAATAATGTTATCAAAGTATGGGTCGCTAGAATATTCAACCTTCATTTCTTCAAAATCAAGTTGGTTGAACCAGTGCATTGCTCATTACTACCAACAAACTCCATCTCCTACTTAAAGCATCTGCAACACCATTTGTTTTTCCACTTCTATGTTGCACGAAAAAGGTATAAGAACACAAAAGAGAGTCCAATTTGGCATGTCTATGGGAAAATTTATCCTCTGACTTAAATTATTTCAAGGCCCAATTATCTGTCATCAAAATGAAATCCCTATGCAAAGGTTAATGTCTCCAGTATTTCAAGGCTTGCACTGCTGCATAGAATTCTTTATCACAAGTATTTTAATTTTTCTTAGCTTCATTCAACTTCTCACTGAAAAAGGCTACATGTTACCTTTCTTGGATTAACAACCCTCTAATGGTCACTTCTGAGGCATCACATTCCACTGTAAAAACGTTTCTCGAAATATGGTAGGGTTAGAATAGGGGCTTATGTAAATCTCTTTTTGAGTTGTTCAAAACTTACTATAGATAACTTTGTCCATTCAAATATTGTCCCTCTTATGCAATCAATCAAAGGGGCACTTATAGTGTTGAAATTTCGAATGAAAGTTTTGTAGAAGTTAACTAATCCATGGAAACTCTTTAACTCCATGATACTTTGAGGGGTAGTCCATTCAAGGATGGGATTTACCTTCTCAGGATCCATGCTCAATCCTTCCATTGAAATAAAACTACCAAGAAATACAAGTTTATCTTTGCAGAATTCACTTTTCTAGGGGTTGATAAACAACCTTTCGGTTTGAAGTATGTCAAGGACCAATTTTATATGTTCTAGATGCTCCTCAGTTTTACTGAAGATTAAAATATCATCAAAATAGACTATGATAAAATTCTTAATGCGAGGTATAAATACCTAATTCATTGTCCACATGAAGTTAGCTGGGGCATTGGATAACCCAAATGGAAGCACCATCCACTCAAATAACTTGTCCTTAGTATTGAAATCCAATTTTCCACTCATCCCCCTCTTGAATTCTGATTTGGTGGTAACCACATCTGAAGCCCATTCTTGGAGAAAATCCTAGAACCAGAAAAGAAATCTAGAAAGTCATCCATCATGGGAAATGGATAATAGTACTTCATCATGATTTTGTTAATGGATCTAGAATCTATGCACAACCTCCATGTCTTTCCCCCCTTCTTCAGAGACAACAAAGTAGGCGTAGCAAAATGAGTCATGTTTTCCCTTGCAAAACCTTTTTCCACTAATTCTGTTATCTGCCTCCTCATTTCCTCATGTTCTAAAGCATTCATCCTTTAAGTAGCCTAATTTGGAATCTTTGAACCTGTAATCAAGTCAATTTGATGGGTAATGCTAATTGTAGGTGGTAGGACAAGTGGTTCCTCATGTTCTAAAGCATTCATCCTTTAAGTAGCCTAATTTGGAATCTTTGAACCTGTAATCAAGTCAATTTGATGGGTAATGCTAATTGTAGGTGGTAGGACAAGTGGTAGGTCAGTGAGTGTTAAATTAGGGAACTGTTGAAGTAGTTTCTACACTTCTGAAAGGACAATTTTCTACTTCAACTGCTCTTTTTGTAGAGGGTCCATCTGATAGAAAACTTCTCACTTAGACTCATTGAAGAAATTCTTCCACCCCATGGTATTCAGGGATACAACAGTTATTTTTGCAGTTTCTTGTTCCATTAGAGGAATTTTGAGGTCTAAAATGGGCCTTATAAGAAATCGTGTCATCATATAAGAAAACGAGCCAACCATAATTTCTTGATGAGTTGGAATTCAAGAACCAATAGAATTTTAATAAAATGAGTCAACCATAATGGTTGAATTGACATATTTGTCATAAAAAACTACTTGCGGGGTCCATCAAAAGTATGTAGCGTGGGTATTCGTTGGATGCACAAATTAAATCCACATCCAATGAGTGCTCCCACTCAAAATTTGAGTAAAAGCACATGGAGATAAGTTGAAAATACAAACAAACAGAGTAGTTTTTTTCTTTCTTCCTTTAAAATTAATAAATATTATTTTATGATTTTCCTTAGGAGGCCCATTTTAGACCTCAATTTTCCTATAATTCTTGGAGGGATTCAAAATATGGCGCTTTCCCTTGTGTCTAAGCTCAGATGTTTCCCCCCCCTCCCATGGAANGCCCATTTTAGACCTCAATTTTCCTATAATTCTTGGAGGGATTCAAAATATGGCGCTTTCCCTTGTGTCTAAGCTCAGATGTTTCCCCCCCCTCCCATGGCAAACTATGTCCTGATCATATTTCTGAGGTCTTCCTAAGAGAAAATGGCATGCATCCATGGGGACCATGTCACACCATACTTTGTCTTCATGGGGGCCAATTTTGAAGCCAACAAGACAAGTTTGATTCACCATCACACTATGATCCTTTTTCAACCATGAGATACTATAGGGAGGTGATTTCGGAGTGCAAACCTTTTACTATGTTATTGATAGATCCCCTATCTATAATAACTCTGCAAACCTTTTCCTTATACTAGCATTTTGTATGGAACACATCTTTCTTTTCCAATCAGCTTCAATGGTTGATTTGTCTCCATAGATCAAAGTCCTTCTCAAGTTCTCTCCTTTATCTTCCTTGACTTCTTTTGGCATGAGTTCTTCCCCCTCTCCTTCTTGGACCATCATCACTCTTTTTGGATTTTGTGGAAAGTAAATTGTCTTATGGGGTATGTTTCATATAAAACAATTCAGAGGCCTCCAACCCCCTATAAATGTTTTCCCACGTCCCCTTTGTCCAAAGGTTCCTATTCCTTAAAGATATAGCCCCATGTCACTCCCAGGTTCATCTTCACTTGAGGGGTTAGAATAATTTATTCTATCCCTACTAATATTTTTGTCCCCTTGCTTATTTGTTGTCTTGCTCCGTTGGTTCAGTTTCTCCTCATATTTCAAGGCCAACTGATAAGCCTCATCCACTATATTCACTTTGAGTAAAGCGAACATGTCCTTGAGTTGAAACCTAAGGGAGATAATGTATCTAGTCGTTGCGTTCTCATCATCCTCGTGCAACCTAGTCCTAATTTGCAACCTCAAAAACTTCACAGTAAAACTAGGATTGGAAAAATACTTTTGCCTTAAATTTGTATACTCTCGAAATTTTTTTGCTAGTAATCAAAGGGCATAAATTTAGTCTTCAACAATCTCATCATTTTCGGCCACATTTAGATCTTTTCTTTCCATTCTCTCTTCCTCGCACTCTATAGGTTCTCCCACGATATGGAAGCATGGTATTTCATATTTGACCCTTTGTGGATTAGTCTCATCAAGTCCTTCGATATCAAAAGTACTTTTCCAGCTCTTGAATCTAGTCCATAAACATTTACGTGTTCAATTTACCCTATAAATCAATAACTTCCCCTTTAATTTTAGTCCCTTGTTTAGATATGGCTTCGATAAGCCTCTCCATGGGGTCAATTGTTCTACTGCAACCTCAAGGAACTTCTAGCTCCGCTTCAGACTCTTCCTGAGGAAACCTAGCCTCAATGGCCTCTAATTTTCGAAGTATCCCCTCATCTCTGGGATCCCTTCGTATGAAATTTCTCCATCCCCTTCTTCGTATATTAGATGAATATCCTTTAGGCCATCATGGATGATATGATACCAAAATTATGGAGTTGCTTAGTTGCACAATCACTCCAATACTTGCAAGAAATGACAAGATAATAAACTAGACAAGAAAATCATAGATAAAACTTTGCTCCAAAAGATGTAATATATTAGAGATAAAAACATATTACAAAAATATAGTAACCATGGGAAATTGAAGGCATACATGCCCAATACAACACATATTCTAGATGGACCAAGCCATTATTCTAAGGAGTTATCTCAACTCTAGACGCTTTGCACCTTTTTCAGCGAATTTGGTCGGAATCCGGCAACACCATTTGTTACTGAAAATGCAATTTCCTTTGTTGAAATTGTAATTTGAATTGCATAAATGGGTTCAAAGCCCTCGATTACTATTTAGAGACCCTAATTCCAATCACTAAAAACTAAAATTCGAAAGCTAAAGAATATGTAAATTTTGGATGCATATGGGCCATACACCATCACCAAGGCTGTTGGGGACAATGCCTTTGAGCTCAGTATTCCACCAATACTTGGTATGCACCCAGTGTTCAATGTGGACCGCCTTTGGCCCTACTTTCCACCTCGACTGGACACATCAGACGTGGCAGAACAACTCACACCAACAGAGTTAAACCCCGATTGCATGGATCAAGCCACAACTGATCGGATTATGGACACACATATCAAGAACACTTTCCAGCAGAAGATCTAGCTATATCGAGTTGTCAAAGCAGGCCAACTCCTTCACCAAGGAAAGTGGCTCAACGGGGACCAAGTTCAACAGAAGTTTCCTCATCTCATGGAGGAACTCCACGCAATGGGGACCATTGCTTCCTAAGGGGGGAGGAATGATCCAGGAGGATATTGGTGGCCACCCACCTATTCCTCTTGGACCCCCACCACTGTTTCTTTTAGTTTTCCGGTTTCCTTAATTGTAGCACAATTTACTATTTTTTGCAGTTTTTAGGTCCTAAACTTCCGGAGCCATTTTGAGGCCCTAAACGACGTTTTTTTGGCATCGAATGGTCAAGAAAATATGAGTCCATTTTGCACTTGATATTTGCAATTTGAGGATGTAGTCCTTAAACATATCTTTCTAATGATGTATCATGCGCGTCAAATGGAGGTAGTATGCTAAAGTTATGACCCCGAGAAATTGATGTACCAAGTTACCCAACAGGGCCTACATTAAGGCGTTTCGCCTCCTAGGGATAGGTTTTTGGATGTGTAGGGTTTCCATTGTTTCTCAATAATATATAGGCCTTCGAGCCTCATTGTAACACAGATTTCAAAGGCATGTATCCGCCACATCGCTTCTTAGAGATAAGCTACCAACACTCTAGATAGTTTATTTCCATTCCATATGTAAACAAGTTTAAATTATTGATTAATGAAATGAAGTGTTATTTCCGCTGCATATTTGTTTCTATGGTTATTTGTGTATTCTGTTGTGTTCTTGCATAAATCCGGATCAATTGGGTTGTTATGTTTTGCAAATCATAAAGGGAATATAAGAGAGCATACTTGTGTGGTTTTCCACTCTGTAATGTAAGGGTGGTTGAATTAAAGTTTATCTAAAGTATTATATTAACTCATTTGTGATCTCTTAGTTTGATTATAAATCTTTAACTCAATGATTACTTGGTATTTGGTAAGCGTGTAATTATTATTTGGTAATTGGTAAGGGATCATACATAATGATCCTATTGATGTTGTAAATCAATAACATTGAAGCTTGGAAAAGAGGTGCACACCATTTCATAAAAAAGTGATTGTTATGGACATATTTCTCTCATAATTGAAACTTATATATTAATTAACGTTAATGTTATAAATATATATGTAGGGTAGTAATGCAATGTGATGGTCCTGTTGTGCACTTGTTCCCTGATATAGTGCATGTGAACCTATTTCTTCCAATTTGATGCTTCCCTATTGTACCTTCTTGATAATTGGGTTGTTAAGTTTTGCAATAATCATAAAGGGAATATAAGAGAGAATACTTGTAATACCACCCCCCCCGCCCCAACAGATAAACATTATTTGTAATATTTTGAATTACTGTTGTATTTAAATGTGATTGGTTGATTCTGGAATCCATCCAATTGGTACTTGGAGGACAGTTATAACCGAAACATTTGCTCTTAATGAATACAAAATGATGAATAAAACCACGTTAGATGAGAAAGCTATGCGTGCAAGAGGGGGGTGTAGACGAGTTAACCTCAAGGAAGTACACAAGGCATCGGAACACCATGATGGCACTGGACACACCATGGAAAAATAAGGGAACATAGTGGGCGATGAATATTCCTTGGGGAATGGGCCGAAACTGCAAAATACCTAGGCAAAAACAAAACTATAAAGAGGAGCATATGCAAGGAGGCAGGAGGCTACTTAGTATGTGGGAAAAGAATGAACTCTGGCTGTGTGAGCACCCTATGTTAGGAAAGAGCTAAAAGAAATACTTGTTGTGTTAGCACTCTGTGTTAGGCAAGTGGTTTCTCACTGGAAAATTGAACCTGAGGTTGGTTTTCTGTGCCCTTGGCATGCATAGTATAGCTCGGGGGTGATTGAGGACATAAGACATATGTTCCAAATCTACGGTTGGGTGGAACGTGGTTGTTCCTTCTTCATTTGGCTCACCTTATAAACAGGTTCCCTTATGTTTTTAAATTCTTCCAGACTGTTAAGCTCAGAGTATATATGTTTATGTGTAAATGTGTGTTTCAAGGTTAATGAAATGATAAGCATCAGTTCTTAGGCTTATAGAAAAAATGTTTCTTATGAAATGGTGAAATAATCATGCTCTGTTTGAATGACTGTGACTTTCATTTAGTTATATGGTTCTCCAAATAATGAAATACTCATGCTCTGTTTGAATGAATGAGACTTTCATTTGGTTATGTGGTTCTCCAAATGGTGAAATACTAATGTTGCATTTGAATGAATGAGACTTGCATTTGATTACGTCGTTCTCCAAATGGTGAAATACTCTTACTCTGTTTGAATGACTGTGACTTGTATTGGTTATATGGCTTCGTAATGGTATAATATTGATGCTCTGTTGAATGACTATGACTTGCATCAAGGTTATATGGATTCCTAAGGGTATAATAAGCATGCTCCATTCTGAAAAGTTGTGACTTTCCTTTGGTCATATGGTCTTTCTAATGGTGTAATATTGTTTCTGCAATGAGTTACTTAGATGCTTTATTGCTCTATTGTTAATGTCCAGTTGTAAGGGACCCCTATTGGAAGTCTAAGTTTTGTCTAGGTTTAAACCATTTATAGCTTAATGAAGTCCCTACATAATACTTTTAATCCGTAAATGAATGGTGAAACTATGAAAGAAAGCATTTCTGCTAAGGGTTCTTAAGGGACCAACCACTGAAAATCCACCACAAAATCCCTAAGCCTGAACATGTCTTAAGTAACAAACTCGACCTAAGGCAGTGAGGCCATCGAAGGTTGACAACCCTTCGATTTTACCAAGAAAACACAAAGAAGATAGGTGAAAACCTTGGGCCAGAAGGATTGTAGAAGCTTATTAATTTACATAGAAATTGAATGTTTCCACAACCTGAAATCCACATTGCAAAAGTGAAAAACAGAGGAAAAATTATAAAGGGTTGAAGTGTTTCCGCAACCCGCAATCTGCATTATGGAAGCAAGAAGCAGAAGTTAAGTTTTAATAAAGTTGAGTGTTTTTGCAATCAAAATTGCAGAAGCGGAAAGCAGAGGATAATTTGTGAAGAAGTGGAGTGTTTCTGTAACCCATAATCTGAATTGCAGAAGCAGAAAACAGAAGAAAATTTATAAAGAATTTAAGTGTTTCTGTAACCCGCATTGCGGAAGCAGAAAACAAAAGAAAAGTTATAAAGAATTTTAGTGCTTTCGCAATCCACAATCCGCATTACGTAAGTAGAAAGAGGAAGGTAATTTTATAATAGAACTTCAGCATTTCCCGCAATCCGCATTGTTGAAGCGGAGTGGAAAAAGGAAAATTCGTTGCAAAAGGGCCTGTGATGGAAGACTTTTTAAGTTTAAATTTGGAATCAAACCAGTTAAAGGGATAAAAGGTAAAAATTCAGGGCTATTCTTTCAATTGTTTTGTGATGTTTAAAAAATCATCTATAAAGAAGAATAACCATAAGGCAGGTTTGGTAATAAGCGTACATTCTGCGGTTAATATATATATATATATATATATATATATATATATATATATAACAGGGAATGAATAAAATTGTCTGGCTCATGGCTGAATTATTATGAGATACCCATGCCACAAAAGGAATGTTGTTAAATGCCTTCCAGTAATATGATATCAGGGACGATGCTAATGTTGTTGACCCCTTCTTTGAAATACATAAGTCTACTTCCACCACCCCTCACTTTGGGAATGAATCAAGTTCTACCCAAATAAATACAATTATGAATTCAACTATTTTATTCTGACAAAACATAATAGTTGAAGCCCCAACCAACCTTAACCAGAATCTATATTTCCTAAGCTCAATAACAACGATGTGGATTATAGAGTTTATTTGACACCATAGTCACCAAGTTTGAATTCAGATTCACTAGGATACTAAAAACATTTATGTAAAATTTTCAATTTGGAAACAATTGGATAGTAAGACACTTAAGATTTATTAGAAATATATGTTTTATTTAAAATATTCATACATAATAGGTTTGTGATTTGAAACTCTAATATCTAAGATTTTATATAAATGATTTGGATTCCCTAAATTAATTTTACTAACCACATATTCCACTCATTCTCATATCCCACTGGGTGGGGATTGGTAATATAGTGATTGCATCTAGTTTCCACCCATAATAAAAATTATCACCACAATTTTCTCTTAAAAGGGGCTTCAAAAACGAGGAGATCCATTTCAATAATGACGCAGTCGCTTAACTGCATAACCACCCCAATACCTGCAAGAGATGATAGGATAATAGACTAGACACGAAAATGATCTTAAATCGTAGACAAAACCCTACTCCAACGCATGTAATATATTAGTGATAAAAATGGATTACATAACTATAGTAACCATGGGCAACTAAAGGGATACATTCCCCAAACAACTTAGATTCTAGCGTGCTCACATGCCATTATTATAATACTCAACAACTAAACAAACAGAACAAAAAAATGGCTTATAGGCATCTGTTTCACATTCTATGTCTAGCTTAGAGGATCGTACTTTACTCAGGATTTTCTACTAATCGTTAGTGACAACAACTAAAAATAATCCATAAACAAAACAAAATTCCATCCATTGAATCAAATTTGTAATTATAGTTTTCAATTCCTGCTGAAAGTTCTCTGGCCAACTATTCAACATATCCTTGCAATCTCTAATATGCTTGATCGACATGGGAAATCCCACTGACGTTCAATTAAAATCATTGGGGAACTAAACATCAGCACCTGAAGAATAGGTGCTCCACATTGGATGCTCCACGTTATCCTCCCATTTTATTAGAACTTCTGATCCTCCTGGTTCAGGGGCATCGGGAATGTCATGTCGACTATACTTAACCAAGTTTGTTTCGGTGATTTGAGTTTTGAAAGAATATGGCATACCTTCCCACTTCACCATATATAATTTATAAACACTGGAGTATGTAGATGATAGTTTCCTCTCTAGCACTTGTTCCAATTTCTCCCTTTTTTTCTTTGGAAAATGTTTGGTCTAGTCATCCTTCATCTCTTGCAGATCATTAACTCAATGATCTTCATTTGAGTGAATGAAGGTAAAGAAATTTTTTTTTTGGTTAGAAATTCCTGTCACTGAGAGCTAGTGCATTTCAACCATTGGCTAAGAAATCACAACCCAGGGGAATATAATCCATTAAAATCACTCGAGGGTCACACCCGGTACAGGACACACTAACCCTTAACATGGATGGATTTTTGGGTGTCTCCTCCCAACTAACTCACGATAGGACTTGGGTCTTTTTTTTTGTCTTATGAAATTATGGAGAGAAGTATATGTAAACTAAGATTCTCTTATGATTGAATATTAAGTTTATAGTATTTTTTTTTTAAAGGTTCAGTTTTAAGGTTATTTTAAATTAGAGAGCAAAATCAAGTATTATTTTCTTCATATTTATTATATTTATGAAATTTACAATTTATATAATTTAATACAAATTCAAATTATGAAACTATATGTAATTTTGGTTAATTATTTATTTTTTTAAATAATTTTCTATTAAAATATGAATATAAACTTAAATTAATTTAAAAAAAATAAACTTCACATTTTATATTAATTCAAAATTTTAATTAAAATTAAATGTCTTTAAAATTATTATTTTAAAAGCTTTAATTTGATGTTAAATGGGATCTTTGATATTCATTTGAAACCAAGTTACTTATTGAGTTTTCTAATATGAAATCTACCATCGATATAAATTCAAAATTCAAATGGTGAGATATAAATTTGAAACTAAATAATTCAAAATTCAAATGGTGAGATATAAATTTGAAACTAAATAATTCAAAATTCAAATGATGAGATATAAATTTGAAACTAAATAATTCAAAATTCAAATGGTGAGATATAAATTTGAAACTAAATAATATTATTTGAAACTAAATAATATTATTTATATGTTGATTGATCTTTATATAAATTATATGTATAAATAATATAAAATTTAAATTATTAAATAAATTAAATATATAATTAACATAAAAATCAAATTTTTAAATATTATTAGTAAAAGTTGAATGTAAATCATTTTAATGTAATTTTGATTAATAATTCTGTTAGGTAGAATAACTCCCGATTCATTTTATTCCATTGCTAATGCAGACATTTATACATTTCATATGGTGGGTGAGATTCACCTTCCTATGTAACTCTTCATATTCCTACTATTTACACTAACATATAATCCCGACGGATTATATTCCAACAATCTCCCCTTTAATCCGAAGGGGTGTTAGTAAGTCCGAGCATGTTTCTGAATCTTTCAAACTTTTCTTGTCCAAGCGCTTTGGTGAAGATGTCTGCAACTTGATCATTTGTGGAGCAATGTCGAAGATGGACTATCTTGGCCTCTACATGATGTCGAATCAAATGATACTTTGTGTTGATGTGTTTAGTTCGATCGTGAAATCTAGGATTCTTAGCCAGCTTGATTGCAGAAGTATTGTTGATCAATAATGAAGTGGAGTTCTCTTGTTTTTCTTGCAAATCTTCAAGTATCTTCTTGAGCCATACTATTTCTTTCGTTGCTTCAACTGCAACCACATATTATGTCTCTGTTGTTGAATCTGCTGGAACTGACTGTTTGTGTGATCTCCATGAGACAGCTGCTGATCCAAGACTTATAGTGTATCCAGAAGTTGATACTCCTGTCTCATTATCGCCATCAANGAATCTGCTGGAACTGACTGTTTGTGTGATCTCCATGAGACAGCTGCTGATCCAAGACTTATAGTGTATCCAGAAGTTGATACTCCTGTCTCATTATCGCCATCAAAATATGAATTTGAGTACCCAATAAGTTTGAATTCATCCACCTTAGAGTACTTGAGTCCAACGTCTTGAGTCCCCTTCAAGTATCTTAGAACTCTTTTTGCAGCTGACCAGTGTCCTTCACAAGGTTTATGCATGAACCTTGAAAGTATGCCACAACATAAGAAATATTTGGTCTAGTTGTAAGGTAGATAAGACTTCCTACAAGTTGTCGATACTTGGTCGCATCCTCAAATTCTTTTCCTTCGCTTGATGTGAGCTTCATTTTCTGTTCCATTGGAGTAGAGATAGGGTTGCATTCTGTCATGCAAAATTTGTTTAGTAGTTCTCCAACATATTTTTTCTGAGATAGGAATATGTACTTAGGATGTTGAGTGACTTCAATTCCTAAGTAATAGTGGAGATGTCTCATATCCGTCATTTCAAAGATCTTTTTCAAATCTTTGTTTATGGATGCTATATAGATCTCATTGTTCCCTGTCATCAAAAGATCATCTACGTACACCACAAGATACACAACAGATCTTCCAACTTTCTTTATAAACAGTGTTGCATCATCAAGATCAAAATGTTCGAAATTTAACTTCAAAAGATGCTCGGTTAATTTTTCATACCATGCACGAGGCGCTTGTTTTAGGCCATACAAGGATTTGACAAGATTGCATACCTTTTGTTCTTTTCCTTTCACAACAAATCCTTCTGGCTGAGACATGAAGACATTCTCTTTCAAGTCTCCATTCAAGAAAGCAGTCTTCACATCCATCTGATGAACTTTCCACCCATTCTGAGCAGCTAAAGAGAGTAAGGTACTGATGGTAGCCCATTTTGCTGTAGGAGAGAACGTTTCTTCATAGTCAATTCCTTCCTTCTGTGCATAGATTTTTGCTACAAGCCTCGCTTTGTGCTTGTCAAGTGAGCCATCTGATCTGTATTTGTTCTTGTACACCCACTTGCAGCCAATTGGTTTGGTTCCAACTGGAGGGTCAACCAGCTTCCAAGTTCCATTCTTCATGAGTGCATCATACTCATTCTGCATAGCTTCTTTCCACTCAACTCGAGTAGAGGCTTCTTCAAAGTAAGTTGGTTCAAAGTTAGCAAATAAATTAAATTCACAATCAAATGATACATCCATGTCATCACCTGAATTATCTGCTTCTCCTCCATCTTCATGTTTTTTTGAACTTCTCGTTCCCATCTTTCCAACTTCATTCGGATGGACACTTTCAAGTGTCTTTGTGGCCCATTTAGGAATCTTTCATGATGGTCCTGGTTGATCAGCTGGTGGTGCTTCATCATTGACTGAGAGTCTTCCAATTCTCTCAATCACATCATCCAATTGAATCTCTTGTTGAGGTGAAGTAGCAGGAACTTCTTCATGCGGGGGATTTGGTGCTTCATATGGAAATTCCAAAGGTTGATCCAGAATAGGAATCCCCCCTTCAAGGTTTGGAATTTCATATTCATTTTCAGAATATTTCTCTGGATGAGGATATTTTTCCAAATGATCAAGTTGTCTCTTAATGGACTGGTCATTTTTATTACTCTCAAGAAAAATGACATCTCTGGAAATAACAAACTTCTTTTTTACCTCATCATACAGACGGTATGCCTTGGAGTTTTCTTTGTACCCAAGGAAAATGCATTTTTTGCTTTGAGCACCAAGCTTATTTCTTTGCTCCTTTGGAATCAAGGCATAACAGGTGGAACCAAAAACTCTGAGATGCCTGAGTGAAGGGAGATGGACAAACCACATTTCATGTGGAGTCTTGTTATCAAGAGAATTTGAGGGAATTTTGTTTCTCAAATAGGCTGCACATTTCACTGCATCACCCCAAAACATTAGGCGTACCATATTCATTATAGTTCTGTTCATTCTTTCTGCTACACTGTTTTGTTGAGGATTGTAGGGAACTGTAGTTTGATGTGCAATTCCATGTTGGCGAAGATAATCTTCAAAAGCATTTGAAGTGTATTCTTTCCCATTGTCAGTACGAAGTGTACCAATTTTAGATTGTGCTTGTTTTTCTATCAATGCATGAAAGTCTTTGAATGTTTGAAATGCTTCTGATTTTGTCTTTAAACAGTAAATCCAACACATTCTTGAGTAGTCATCAACAAAGGTCATAAAATACTTATTCCCATTGGCAGAAGGAGTTGGCATTGGGCCACATAAATCAGTATGCACTAATTCTAATTTCCTACTTGCTCTGAAATTAGATTCATGGAATGGCAACTTACTGTGTTTCCCTAATATACATGCATCACATTTGCTCTTATCTTTGGGAATGGTGGGCAAACCAAATACACCATTATTTTTCAACAAACGAAGAATGTTATAATTCAGATGACCAAATCTTGCATGCCACAATAAACTTGATGACAAATTACCTTCTCCATGCTGAGAGAGGTAGGCATAGTTCTGAACTCTTGCAGATGAACCCTTTAGCTTCAGCAGCTTCCCATATTGGTATCCAGTCATGATGACTTGGTTGTCAGAGGACTTTCTTATTTCTACAATTCCATCAAACATGTGGATGGAATGGCCTTGCTGTTAAATCTCCACCAAGGACAGCATGCTTCTCTACAACTCTGGAAGATAAAGAACATTCTTCAATAAGAAATCAGGGAATCCTGGCATCTTCAGCCGAATGGTGCCCATTCCTTTTGGTTTAATACTTGACTTATCTGCAAAGTAAACTATGCCATTTATTGTTTCATTAAGTTCTTCAAAATAGTCTTTTCTAAAAGTCATGTGTGATGTTGCACCAATATCAAGTAGCCAACATTCTGTGTAAGATTAAAGTGAAGTCATTTCATTAATACCAAGATTACAATGTGCAACAATACAATGAGCAGAATTTGAAGATTTACTAGCATCTTGGTTTTTATTTTCATCTTTCTTCTGGTTATGTCTGTCTTTGATGGAGTCCCACGAAGCCCAACACTAATCTACTGTGTGTCCAATCTTTCCACAATGCTTGCACTTCAAATTTGATCTTTTGCTGGAGTTGTTTCTGCCTCCTCTACCTCTGAAGTTTCTTCTTCCTCTGCCTCTCTTGCTGCTTTCTCCTTTGGGATGATCTTTGCCAGAGAGAGTGTCATCGCTAGCAATAGATGCAAAAGAGTATCTTCTGTGATGAATCTGCAACTAAAACAAAAAGAATAAAGAGTAAAGGTGCAGGTCTAAGTCTCTGCCACCTTCCTTAAGCTTTACAACAATGCCAATGATAATCAATCTTCAAATCAGTCACAGCAAACAACAACAATCTTCTCCTATACTGGTCACAGTTTCGAGCCTCTGAGTGGACTCAAAATGCAGCTACTTTACAATCAAATTATGCAGTTGATTATTGTTTATTCTAGAGTGATATTACGTTTGAATTACATTTTAATTACATCAATAACTTGTAGCATAAGTCGTAGCACTCTACAGAGAAGAAATAACTCTGATGGAACAAAAGTTTACAGCAATTCTTAGAGAAGGTTGAGCCTCAACCTTCAAATCCAATACTTCAGTATTCAACACATACCACACCAATGCAGCCACACCAATGCTTCAGCAATCTTCTCAGCTTCCACGGTCCTCAAAGATCTGATATGCAGCTTCAATCTCACAAGAATGGAGTCTTCACAATGTCTTCAAGCTTCACGTAGTTCTTGATGGTCTCAACACACGCAGTCTTCTCAACACATTCTTAGCAATGCCCTTCACACCCAAAAGAAACAACTAGAGTCTTGGATGGACTCAGATGCAACGCCACAAAGCTGAATACAAGCGTGAGCTTCTTCACTCACGTGCAGGCTCATTCTTCACGTGCAGGCTCAGGCTCGGTCTTCAGGACAATCGAAGGAAGTATTTAAAGAGCTCGCATCTCCACCAGTCACCAGTATTTAAATAGCTCGCATCAAAATCTCATATCAATACACAACATAAAAATTAGGGTTTCCACCCTAGAGAGGACGCACCACAGAAAATTAGGGTTTCTATATTCCAATGAGCAATAGCAAATTACCTTCACATGACTGAGTAAAAACTTATTTCTTCAGAAAATATTATCATCTTCTTCACTGAAGTTTTCTCCATGCATTGAGAAAGAGGGCACAAACACCAACAATATTCACATGTAATGGTCACGGCGTCACACATCAAACACTCAACCACAAAGGAATTCACAGCAATTTTCCTGGNCATGCATTGAGAAAGAGGGCACAAACACCAACAATATTCACATGTAATGGTCACGGCGTCACACATCAAACACTCAACCACAAAGGAATTCACAGCAATTTTCCAGGGCGAGATTCAAAATCGTAGCAGTCATGGGCCTCTTTCACCCAACACAAATGAAAATATTTGCAAACTTTTCCAATTAAACTCCACACGTAAAGCTAGGGCAAAAATATTAAGTTTTATATATTCCCAACACACTATTGCAGCACTGAACATAAAGCGTTTTACCTCCACGCAGCTGACTGAGGGGGTGAATATTTCGCCAACAATCTCTCACCAGCATATCACGGCTTCCATCTTCAACACAGAGGTCACAACAACCATTTGATTCATATCATGCAGCCAGAACGCATCTGTTCCAGAAATTGCAGCCTCAATCTCTTCATTTGTCGCAAGTTTATCCAAATGGGTGGACTCACGACCTTACAAGGTTCAACACAGACTTTACATAGTTCAAAATTGCAAGTGGAGGAGCCCTCAACACCACGAGTGCAGAATGAGACTGAAAAAAACGTTGTGCAGCGAACTAGATGTAGTGACTTTATCACTTCTCCATAGACAATTTTAAAGATTCAAATTGATAGCTATCAGATCTCTTCACGAGGATGCAGCTTCAAACATAATGTCTTATACAGAGAACACATAATATGTCAGGAACATATTATTAGGGTTTGCAGACACGTAGAGTAGCATGGGACTCAGCTTCAAAGAATTCGCAGCAGAAATAATATGAAATCCCAGCTTACACAACAGATTAGGGTTAGGCAGGTCTCGTTTGAATTTTTCCAGTAGAGGGCAGTCAAGAGTGTCTAGCTAATTGAGGGAGTAATTAACCAACGGACGATTTCATACATCATTCCTCAATGCAGGTCTAGAAGAGAATAACACATACAATGAATGCGCACAGGCTGGCAAAGAGAATGCATGCGACTGGCAGACTGACGGAGTAGGCAACTTGAAACGAATTTGGCAGAACGAAGGTCTGGCAGGCAGAATGCCAGGATTGAAACACAGGCAGGAGTTATGGCAGGTGGCTCTGATACCACTGTTAGGTAGAATAACTCCCGATTCATTTTATTCCATTGCTAATGCAGACATTTATACATTTCATATGGTAGTTGAGATTCACCTTCCTATGTAACTCTTCATATTCCTACTATTTACACTAACGTATAATCCTGACGGATTATATTCCAACAAATTCATTTCCCTAAATAATTTTTTCTAAAAGAATAAAAAAAAACTTTAATCCATTTTTTATTATTATTAGAAAGTCTATATTTATTTGTTTTAAATTTAGGTTCTAGTTTCTTTAAACTTTATTTGTTGTAAATTAAGTTTATTTGTTGTAAATTAAGGTTTTAGTTTCTAATTATTATAGTTTTTATATTTATTAAATAGCTTTTTATATATTTTAATATAATTTCGGTTGATTATTTATTATTTAATTATTTCAAAAAAAATTAAAATAAAGTTAATTTATTTTTTATAAAATTATAAAAGAGAAAGATAAAATTTTATAAAATTATAAACACAGAAAATAAGCTTTTAGATTTGTATTATTTGTTTTGACTTAAACGCTTGGTTTCATGTTAAATGCATTTAAATTAGATCACATCATGCTTGGGGGTTTGAAATTGACTTTTCTTTGTATTTATCATATTCTTTTTATAAAATATATGAATTTTTAAATTTAGTTTGAAGTTAAAATATTAGGTGATTATTTATTATTTATTTAAATTTATTTTTATAAAGTGATAAAAAATAAATAAATATAAATATATATTATGATGATAATAATGATGATGATTAGTCTCTAGTAAAACCAACTTTGGACCATTGGACCTTAAGAAAGATAATACTTGGTTTATTTTTAAAATCTTGTTCATGTGCTCAAAAAGCAAGCTTGCCAAGAAACTTTCTAAGATGACTATAGTTTTGGCAAGTTAGGAGGTTATAAAGGTTTGTATTGTAGCAAATACTATGAAATTCAGATCTAATGTGGGTCTAAGAATAGCACTTTAAGAGAAAGTGATTTTCATCATCAACGCTCATAGAATCACACAGATGGCAAACCCTTTCTGCTCATGGTGTTTTAGGAATAGACAACGCCTTGCTTCGTTATGGAGTTCATGACAGTTCGTTCTAATTTTGGATATATTAATTTTCTTATGTGATCTAGTTACTGCCGAGAGATACTCGTGATCTTCCAAGATAGGATTAGTGACCTCCTTATCGTATCTTAATTTTCTCTTAATCACTAAATTTTCCTCAAAATTTCTCTTTAAAATTAGAAGTAATAATATTTTTTACATTATCAATGTTATGCAAAATGTCATTTTCATTAATGCCCCAATGGTTTAACCAAGCCATGGTATCTTTACACCAACATCGCTTGAGGTGTAGTTGGTTTTGACTTAAGTTTAAAGCAATTTTAGGAAGTCTCTTGTTTCCCATGTTTATTATCTTAAGCTTGTGCATCAGGTACCTAGTCATAGCAATGCTCTTGATGGGGAAAGTCCCACTCCTATGAGGAGAATATGATAAGGCATATTGCTTTTAATTTTGAGGTTATAAGTTATAAACTACTTCTTGATTTGCTCAAGCTTCCTCCAAGATTCTCTAGAAATGATGCACCCCATACTTCACAACCATACAAGATAACGAGGATGACAAGAGCTTTGAGAGATGAACTTTTTTTTATCCCACATGACTAGATTGGCTGATTTACAGTTATTTCAAGACTAAAATAAGATTTCCACACTCCATTAATAATTTTATCAATGTTATAGTTCCAATTGAGCTTGTGATGAATATCAATTCCAAGATATGTGTAAGAAGTCACTTCCTCTAGATATCTATGTTACAGGTATAAACTAACTGAGAGGGGGGGTGAATCAGTTAGTAAAGATTTTTCAGCAAAATACTTCTTTTAACTTAGACTCAATAAACTTTATGGCAGTCAATCTTTGCTATGAATTCAGAGTTATAAACATAAGAGCAGATAACATAAAGCACAACATTCAATCACAACATTTAATCACATTTATGATACACAGATATTTCACGAGGAAACCCATAAGGGAAAAACCTCTTCTTCTTATGATGTCAAAGGATTCAATGGCTGTACATCACTTCTTATTTGAGCACCGACTCAAGAAGGCTGCAACCTCTGAATGCAAGCATCAACTGGGTGGAAGCACCAACTTCCNGTCAAAGGATTCAATGGCTGTACATCACTTCTTATTTGAGCACCGACTCAAGAAGGCTGCAACCTCTGAATGCAAGCATCAACTGGGTGGAAGCACCAACTTCT
>LPNX010186342.1:0-27382 GCA_001517045.1 Pseudotsuga menziesii | reverse complement strand
AATAGGTCAAACTTATTATTATGGAATTCCTCTGCAATGATCCTAAGTGTAGCTAGGTTGTATGTGGGTTGTATGTGGGTGAATGATTCTTTCTAAAACTTGCTCGACATTTAGCCCGCTTAGCTTCGATTCTAGCCATTCATTGATCTTATTTTCTAAGATAATACCATACAACTTATCTAAGAGAGGGCTAATCGTAATAGTCTGATAATTAGAGGGGTCATTTTTATCACCAATGTTGAAAATAGGAATAATGAGGATTTGAGTTCAAGGTGTAGGAAACCATTGCTTGAACACTAGATTAAAGAGTTTGTGAATGTGTGAGATGAGGACATGCCCTCCAATTTTTAATATTTTTCCTTGGTAGCCTTCAATGTCTTGGTATTTTCCATTTTCTAAGCACTTAGCTTGAACTCCATGTCTTCTAATGAGAAAACTAATTTTGTTGTAAGAAGGGTTTGAATGTTATCTCTGATATCCAGGGATTTATAAAATGTTTTAAGATAGGAATTTCAATCTTAAAAATAAATTTTATTGTCTTCTTTTATTTTGCGAGTTAGAATTTGCCTCCAAAATTTCCTAGGAGCCACATTAGAGAGGTGTAGGATATTTTCCTGCCTTTTACTTAGATAATTCATTTTTTTCTTTTAATTAAGGCTTTGTAGTGATTTATCTTGTCCATTTTTATGAAATTTGTAGTATCTTGTTGAATTTATTTTCTTTCATTTTTACACTCTTGATCATACCAGGGGTTGGTTCTACTATTGCTCATTTTAGTCGAGACTTCAATAGAGAACTTGTTAATGGATGATGAGAGGGTTGTAGCAAAATTATGGTAGAGATTTTCTATATTTTCCATGCTAGATAAAGGAATCAATTCTTTTTTTAAATCATGGAGAAAAATGTTAGCTTAATTTTTATCGAAGATCGGGTGCTTTTGTCAATATTGATAGTTTTCCTCCTTGGGATCGCTATGCATGGCAACATTGAGAATTATAATTAAAGGTCTATGATCACAGTCGGGCTCATGTTCATTAAATATGTTGAAATCTATTAATTTGTTGTATATAGGGATATCGGATATGGGTAATGTTGCATACAATGGTGCTCAACGCAGACAAGTCAAGATTAAGTGTCGTTACAATAATAAAAGAGAAAGTTTATGTTCCTCTGTCCCNGATATCGGATATGGGTAATGTTGCATACAATGGTGCTCAACGCAGACAAGTCAAGATTAAGTGTCGTTACAATAATAAAAGAGAAAGTTTATGTTCCTCGGTCCCCTCTCATTCGACATTCAATGATAACGTTAATGCTAAACACCATAGTTTCAATATATACTTACATCAAGTAACATGACTGACAGTTTCAAAAAAATGCCTCATTTTCTTTAAATTAAATATTATGATTAATTATTATACAAATAATTAAATAAACAATATTATTTTTTCAATACTTTGAGGATATTTATTATTTAGATTTAATATCTATATGTATCATCATTAAGTTAACTAAATTATGATATAATATTAGAATTTTTTAATTAATTATTATATTATAAATAATTAAACAACATTGTATTAAATTTATTAATAATATTTTATTACTATTTTGAAAGAAATGCTTTAATTAAATAGCATATGATTTGTATTTGCATAGAAGTATTATAATATAAAGTAAATATTAATATTATTATTAATTTAAAATTAAAATATGAAAATATAATTAAATGACGTTATTAATAAATAGTTATTATATTGTTAATTAGTTAAATAATATCATTTTATTAAGATTGTTTTATTAAATGTTAATATTGTTTAATTAAGTATCATAGTATAATTAATTAAATAATATTATTTCTATTAATATTTGGTATAGATGTCTACTCGCTCACTAGTTATTAGCAACAATCACATTAACTTTATTAATGTTAAAATTAATGTGTTTGAATACATCTAGATAGACTTAAATTTTGCACACACTATAGAGAAAAAGCATTAATATAAAAAATATGTGCCTCATTTAAGTCTATTGATTTATTTAGACACCTTAAAAAATTAATGTGATTTTTGCTACTAGTAGCTTAAAATTTTGAGTGGACTAGTGTCTGTGCTTTTGCCTAGATTGTGCAAGGATGAGACAAGTGTACTGTCCTCGATGATTTTATCCTAGTAGTTCCAATTTAAAATAAAAAATTATTAAAAAAAGAATATCAAAATTAAAGCATCGATAACAAGTTATGACACTTAACTTGTGACCTATCCATATTCAGCAGGCACAAGTTTATTAGCTGTGCTATTTATATATTATTGTACACATTAGTGTATGTTCTTAATCATTAAGTCGATAGAGGTTTTTATTTGAGATTTGGTGGGACTATGGCCTATGCTTTTTCATTTACGGACGAGGATGACAAATGTACTATCAAGATTGATTCTATGGCAATCGTTCAAAATTCAAAATAAACAATTATATATATATATATATATATATATATATATATATATATATAAAAGCACGAATGGATAACTCGTAGCAATGCATAGATAACTAGTAGCGATGCATGGATAACTCATGATAGAGAACGTGAGCTAAAATAAAGAATATAAAAAATAATTGATCCCTATCATTCATGTAAGGAATAATAATTAAAATCAAATTCACATGGAGAACTCAAAGTTGAACAAGTTTAACTAGAAAAATATGAGGAATAAAAAAAAATCAAATTGTGTTCCATTCCATTTCTATCTCTGGACCATTTAATCTCCATCGTCGCAATTCCATAGAGATAAGCTTCGCAATAAGAAATATAGGGTTTGTTTTTTTTTCTCACGTTCTTCTTAATGAGTAAAATTTTAAAATGATTTTGAAGTCCCTTGCCTCACCGGTCAATGCAATCACTTTCCTGCAAACTTCCTATGGATGTCATGTCGCAGTGCCATACAAACGAATTAGTCGGAGCCTAGAACGGGATAGAATTATATCTCTTGATCGATTCTAGATTTTGTTAATGCATTTTAAATTTTTGTCAACAAATAAATTGTATGCTGAAATGTCAAGGCAGCCAACACAGATGACATTTGGAATAAGATTATAGAACGTACACGTAGAAGGCATTTGCATGTCCCACGTAGTCCGAGTTTATGATGTGTTTGCATTATATATATTCATTGATATAGACGTGTAGGTTTTATCAATAGATTTCTAGAAGTCAATCTATTTATATATTATATATCCAAAACTGGCTGTTGTGGCTATAATTCTGAACAAGTTAACATTGAATCTATTTATATATTATATATCCAAAGTCAATCTATTTATATATATAATATATCCAAAAGTGGCTGTTAGTGCTTATAAGTCTGAACAAGTTAACAATAAATACATCATGTTTGATTTGATTATTTATATTTTCCTTAGACTACGCGCATGTTTGATGGAGATACAACAACGCCATCTTCATCTCCAATTTCGAACAAACTGAGCGTTGAGAGCAGATTACCCAGCAAATAGCAAAGACGATGTGGCAAGCGTTCTTACGAACGCTGGAGTAGTGTAGCTCTTCTAACTTAGAGCACCCACCAGGCCTGGAGTTTGACGTGTCACAGAACGTTTTTTTCAATTTTGCACTTATTTGACACTCAAGTTTAAGATGAATACGTCAACATTGACAGTAAAGAAAATATTTAAAACGTTTATTTGACGCTTATGAATTTAGGCATCTCGTCAAAAATATTAATACCTATGATTCCTACTATGCCTTAGCTACTTACCCTTGGACATTGTGTTGGGCCCGCTCTCGTATTGGTCTGCATTGATCGTAATTACCCTTCCCCATTGTGTTGAGTCTTGACCCGCTCATGTGCTGCTCATTCAAAAAATATTGCTATAATGTGATGTGTTTTGTATACTTGAGTGTTATGTTATGTTTTGTATACTTATGTGAGGTTGCTCTATATTCCTCTTAATTTCTAGGTGCCAATAACAGGTTAAAAAAAAAATTTGACACTCTGTAAAATTGCCTAAAAAGTTAAATGATAGACACTAAAAAAATTGAAACTGTCATTAAATATTCATTGAAAAGCACAAGAAAATTGAAACTCCAGGCCCGGCACCCACAAACAATTTGGCCTTGAGAGTCGAGGCTCTCTCCACTGCTCAACCCTTGATACTATTCAGCATCATACATGAGACTATGTGTAATACCTCAAAAGACACCAATGTTTCAATACATGACAACTCTTCTAAGTCAAACAACCCACAAACATATAGGATTCTGAGCGTTTTCACGTGCTCCAACCCCCTTATGCTCTTCATCTTGATACACCCGTCTGCCCACAACAGCTCCAAGGATGTCAATATCTCCATACTTGGAATCTCATCTAACTCATAAAACCCACGGCCATTTAAGATTCTAAGCTTTTCCCCTTGCATTAACCCCTGTATGATTTTCAACTTCACATACTCATTTCAACTTCTCACATTCATATGGTATTTGGAGGTAAGCACAGTTGGCTAAACGTTCCACGTTTTGGTCTGGTGTTTTCTTTGTGTTAGTGCTTTGTCTTAAAAGAGCTGGAAGGTGTTGAACATTTAGGAGTTAAACATCGCATGTCATTCAAGATGGTTGATGTGTGTAAATATCCGAAACCAATGGAAGTAGTGAACTGTTTATACGATGAATGAAGGGAGGCGTGTTGCTTTTGATGGAACCATTTTTGGAATAAAGGACGGAATCAAATTGGTTATTTAATGAGTTTTGCAATGATGCAATAGAACCTGTTTTGCAATGGAGGCCACAATATTGTTTAATGGGTTTTGCATTGATGCAATATACATAAATGATTAATAGACCTTAAGATGCTTGCATTAATTAGTGGGTATTTAGTATTTGTTTTAAATGTTGATAGTGCAAAACATTTTTTTTTTCCTAAAAATTCCTTTGTTGAATAGGGTTTATTTAAGGGTTAAGTTGTCTAGTATTTATTTTTGGCTAAGACTCGGTTAAGAATTATACAAGTATAATTTCAATTCCTTGGAAATGATGAAATTTATAATAGCGTATCAATAATCTTCGAGGAAATTTGAGGTCTAACAAGTCAACTATAATGGTTGAATTGACATACTTGTTATAAAAAAAACTATTTTTTGTTCATATTTTCAACATATCTTCATGTATTTTTATTCAAATTTCGAGGAGAGCACTCATTGGATGTGGATTTAAATCCTGAATCCAACAAGTACCCACACTACAAACTTTTGACGGACCCCTCTACACCAAAAACAAGAAATACCTGGAAAAAAAAACTTGAAAATTGTCATCGTCACATTTTTTTTAGTATTTCTTGTTTTTTGGGAGGGTCTCTNAAACTTTTGACGGACCCCTCTACACCAAAAACAAGAAATACCTGGAAAAAAAAACTTGAAAATTGTCATCGTCACATTTTTTTTAGTATTTCTTGTTTTTTGGGGGGGTCTCTCAAAAGTATATAGTATGGGTACACGTTGGATGCAGAATTTGAATCTGCATCCAACGTGCACTCATGCTCTAAATTTGAGTACGAACAAATGGAGATATGTTGAAAATATGAAAAACAAAGTAGTTTTTTTCTTTCTTCCTCCAAAATTAATAAATATTATTTTATTATTTTAACTATTATTTTATTATTTCCTTTAGGAGATCCATTTTAGACCTCAAATTTCATCTAATGTGTAGGGATATTTTGTGTGTTATTCTCTCTTTAGATATATGGCGTGNTATTATTTTATTATTTCCTTTAGGAGATCCATTTTAGACCTCAAATTTCATCTAATGTGTAGGGATATTTTGTGTGTTATTCTCTCTTTAGATATATGGGGTGTATTATGATGATTACTGCATGCTATTTTTAATTGATGTTCGTGTATGATGTCTGAAATATATTTAATTTAAATTTATTCAAAATTAAGAACATCTGAATTTCCTATAGATGTTCATGTATGATATTTCTCTTAACTAAGTTTTTAGTTCTCTTTCGATTTCTCCTAACTAAACTACAAAACCCATTGCCATTTATTAACTTCCTTTAACAAAACTGCAACATCTCAAGACCAAATATTTAAGAGGTAAGCTTGACATTTATTTATGACAATAAATATACATATTTTTGTCACAAAATTGCAAGGTGGAAAACTGTAAACACTTGGGAATTTATTTACATGTGCAATGTCTAAAACAACTTTGTATGTATTTACCAACATAAATGCACAACTTTCAAGAAAATTCCACAAATTTGCACGCACACTTTTTTCGTTTAAACAATAATGCATAGCTTCCTCAAATGAAATTGTACAACTTTATTTCTTACAAACTTGAAATTAACATCTATTTACACGGCTTCCTTAGCATTTTAGCTAAATCTTCATGGTCACTGCCCCTGCAACATGATACAATTGTGGTTTTTATTCCGTATGAACTATCGTGGCCATGACCAATTACATAAAAAAAAGGTAGGACCTATCACATGGCTAGGAACAACTACATTATAGAACACACCTAGAGTAGAAATTGAGGACCCATAGGCTCATGGAGTGTCAACTAAGGAATCNAAAAAAAGGTAGGACCTATCACATGGCTAGGAACAACTACATTATAGAACACACCTAGAGTAGAAATTGAGGACCCATAGGCTCATGGAGTGTCAACTAAGGAATCTGGCATCACATGATTTCTTCAATATTTTAATTTCAGAATATTTGGACCACTACCCACTTTCATTGAGAATAAAGTGATGGACCAATGCCAACTTGCATTGAGAACAATCTTTGGTCTGAAAGAACTAGCATGCTTCTTTTATTTGTGCTCATTTGGTTGCTCTGGATTTTAGTATATAATCACCTTATATGATACTCTTGATAGAGAAGGCATAGACACAGGGATAGACAGATCAATTTTGCATCAAAGGATTGGATCAAAACACATATCACTCTAAAAACAACATTTACAGATAAGTTGGTACTAACTGTAGAGAGAGTTGTTAACACTTATCACATGAATAGATGAACAATTTAAATCTGTTGAAATTAACATCATCGATGTCCTCATGGAGGATATTGAGAGGGATTCCTTGTACCATCATGTTGCTCATTGCCATCAAATCATTCCAACATTGTAAGATAATTGGTTAAAATTCTTAATCTGCAAGTCAACTAATGTAAAAAACATAGCTCATTGTCTTTAAAGATGGAAAAATTGGACAATATTTTCTTCTCTGTATAGCCAAGTCTAAACTCATAGTCATGACCAATGCATACAACTTTGTAAGAACTGAGAATATTTCATTATATAAAGCATACTTTGTAACACCATACATGCATGATNTCTGTATAGCCAAGTCTAAACTCATAGTCATGACCAATGCATACAACTTTGTAAGAACTGAGAATATTTCATTATATAAAGCATACTTTGTAACACCATACACGCATGATATATTCTCTTATGAAATAGAATATATATACATATATATAATTTTCTCCATATACATATGCTATACTTTATATCATAATTTTTATATCCAACCAAAATTTCTCAAATATAAATCAAGCACATATATACATCATAAAATTCCATTATGAATTAACATCCAATCAAAATCATCTATTTAAATAAGATTTGAACATCAAAAGCGACAAAATGTTCAATCCACAACATTGCATCTACTCATCGATCTTACTAGACAAATGTTCACAACCTTGCAGAAGAAGTTGTCTTGTTAACTAATAACTTCTTGTCGTTCTTGCAACAATAGGTGGAAATGTCAAGGACATTGCCACCTCATGGCTCTTGTTAGATATGATTAGTTAAATTTGAACCTAAGTTTCTATCATGTGATTTCCATTCATTATCATTTCCCTAATTCAATTTTTATAAAAATAAACGTAAATCAATTTTTGTAAAATTATAAGAAAGAGGAGACAAACTTCTAATTATTTGTTTTATGTTAATTTTTTAGTTTGCTTCCTAAATTTATTGGATCTATTAGTGAAGAACGAGGAGTTTTTCACTAGTGGGAAAGGATCAATTCATGGGAAGATTGCAAGGTTCACAAATAACTATAGGCACTCATTATTCAATGCAAATTGTTCATTTGAAGAACACTGAAAGGACAAATACTTTCTTTTATGAAAAATAAGGAATCTTGATTTGTTTTTATGCATGCAATACGTATTTTCTCTCCTTGTGACAGTTTATGAGATTGAGATTCAAGGTGAGTCATATCCAGATCCAGTCCCTACTTCCAAACTGGAAGTTAGGAAGATGACTAGAAATCCATCTGACACTCAGAAGACTAAAGACCTTGTACTATGTCATGCCTTGTGCTATGTCATGCAATTTTACCTCCTTAAGAGAGATGCAATAAACTCCCTGTAAGATGTAACATGGAAAGGGCTCAATCACACTGCATTCAGAAGAATAGAGTGGATCATCCACCTCTTCATCTAGAAAGAGGCTACATTCCTCCTTCCTTCCATCATCATTTTGGGAGAAGATGGAGAAGTCTACATTCCAGGCCCCAGGATACCTGTGTATAGAACATCATACATGCTGCTTCGCTACATCACAGAGATTTTAGTAACACATTTTCAAGTTTTTCAAAATTGAATTCTGATTCTATATTCTTAGTTAGAGGGGGGGATTTTCTCCCATGTGGTTTTTTCCCCGGCTCCTTGTGTTGAGCAGTTACTTTTCTTACCATAATGGGTGACCTATGGTCTTAGTTACCAGGGCCCACAAATTTTCCAAGTTAGCATTAAGGGGGGGTGTTAGGATTATAATCCTCCCTTTTCCAATTTGGTCATTATATCTAAATCAGGAATCATGTCTAAATCAGGAGTCCTTTCAGTCTATTTTTAATCACTAGCACCATTGGGTCCACTTGGCCTAATTGGGGCACATGTACCAGTTACTAAAGTGCAGGGAACACTAATTGAGGCCAAATGCCACTAATTTCACTTACATGCATCAGTTTAGGGGCCTCCTAGATCAATCCCTACAAATTAGGAGCCACTGGGAGTGTGGATACCAACATCCATTAGTTGAGTTCAGATGGTGACTAGTCAAGCTCAGTTAGGAGTCAATTACATTCAGTTCTACTTAGTTAGTGCTAGGATNAATTAGGAGCCACTGGGAGTGTGGATACCAACATCCATTAGTTGAGTTCAGATGGTGACTAGTCAAGCTCAGTTAGGAGTCAATTACATTCAGTTCTACTTAGTTAGCGCTAGGATTGCATGGCTGGATGCAGGTGAGGTGCATTTACTCACCTACCTCAGTCAGTTAGACTAGTTAACACTGAATTAGACATTTGAGTTTGGATTTTGAACTTTGATGAAATCCGATAATGATTTAGACAAGGTCAATTAACCATTCAATCAAGTAGAGTCCAACCAATTCGAATTTCCTCACATGTATTCGAATTGCATGAAGCTATTTACCCATTGTACTCCATTGTAATTAATTATCTAATTACTTTTGATTAATAAAAGCATTCATAGTTGCAAGCCATTTTTGCACTATTTCATTCTTCAATTGCTGAGTAAATTGCGTGATCTATCTTGTGAGTTGTGTGTTAGTCCACAGATATATGTGCTCAATTTAATATTGTGACTCAAAATACTTGTGACATAATTACTGCGACAGATTTACTGCAACGAACATTTCATCATACTCACTTTTACCTCGACAGTATCACTTGGTTTGGACCGGATTTTACTGCGATAGGATTTAGGTTGCGACCAAATCCTGTGCAACCAACTTTCACTTCGACATAACAACTTTATATTTCCTAGTCTATAGACTTAGGATATGAAAAACACTTTTCACCAAGGGTTACTTGGGATAAACTGCGACACAACTATTGCAACTCACTCACAATATTATATAACCAAATACTAAATAAGATTTGTGTCGAACCCTTCTGTGCATAAAAACTAGAACTTTTATGCGGTGAAATAATTATGGATTCTTTTTGTCTTTCACCAATAGTAAATGCAAACAACATTCACTTAGGTAAACTTGGAGAAGATGTGCGACTGACTAAAACATTTATTAAACCATAAACTATGGATTTATATTTCTTGTGATGACATAACAAAGAACAACAACCATAAATACAAACATGGAAATTTACAAGGATGTTTCACCTTTACAGAGCTTTTGCTCTCAAAACCTTTACAAAACACAGAAGCTTGAGCTTCAAATCCTTAACAGAATTTTTCTTCTTCTTCTTAACACTTCTCTTCTCTGTATTTATGTCAGTCTCTCTGTCTGTTCTGCTTGTGCATTCTTTTTTGTGTCTATTACAATCTACTTCTTCTTATAAAAAATTCTATAGACTTACATTAAATACTGTAATAACTATCTACCTAGAAACTTAGCTTCAACAATTAAAGTCGATTGGCTTATATACGAGAGACGTGAACTATTCAGCTTGTCAGAATGTCTCACATAAAATTACTTGCTACAAATGATGTGCAATTCGGATAATCGAGTAATTAATATTTCCAACACTCCCCCTTAATTATGAGGAGATCAAAAATTTTAAAACAAAATATTANAATTACTTGCTACAAATGATGTGCAATTCGGATAATCGAGTAATTAATATTTCCAACACTCCCCCTTAATTATGAGGAGATCAAAAATTTTAAAACAAAATATTTCAAAATGTTTCAAAGCTGAAACTTGCTCTATTCTTGGCAAAGTTCATTAAGCAGAACTTGTCATTCCTAAATAACTTCGGAGATACTGAAATGTATCCCTTGCCAAAGCTTTTGTAAATATGTTTGCAAGATGATATTTTGACCTGCAAAATTCTAAACAAATTTATTTATTGTTCACCAATTCTCTTATGAAATGATACCTTGTGTCGATGTTTTTTTTTTCTTGTGAAACACATGATTCTTTGACAAAGCAATGGTTGAATTGTTGTCACAGAAAATGGTTGTTGGTTCTTGCTAGTTCTGTGACAGGTCTTTTAACATTCCCTGCATCCAAATGACTTGACATGTAGTGCCTATAGCTGCGACATACTCTGCTGTTGCTGAATATAGAGTCACTATGAATTGTTTCTTTGAATCCCACGACACCACACCTGTACCAAAATGAAATGTGTACCCAGATGTTCTCTTCCTGCCATCTATGTTTCCTCCATTGCCACTGTCAGTGTCTCCAATGAGTTTAAAGTTTTTTGAGGTTGAATACATAATTCCAAGATCCTTTGTGCCACTTACATATCCCAAAATTATTTTACCTTCTTTCCAATGAGAGTATTTTGGTGACTCCATGAATATTGAGATCAAAATTACTCCATACATGATGTTTGGTCTCATTGTTGTTAAATACATAAGGCTTCCAACATGCCTTTTAAACAACGTAGGATCTACAATTGATCCATCATCATCCTTGATCAATTTTAAACCTATTATTACTAGTGTTGGGGATGACTTGCAATTAGACATATTGAATCTTTTTAAAACTGTACTTGCATACTTGGACTACGATATAAAAATACCACTTTCAGACTGCTGGACTTCAATGCTTAGAAAAACTTCATGAGCCCCAAATCAGTCATTTCAAATTCACTTTCCATGACTGTTAAATATTAAATTATCTACATACAGGAAGACAATTAACATGTTACCTTTCTCATTCACTTTGATGTACAAAGTTAGCTCAGTTTCACTTCTGTGAAATCCATTCTTAATGAGATATGTATCAATGTGACTGTACCAAGCTCTCGGAGCTTTCTTCAAACCATATAGTTCCTTTTTCATCCTGTATACTTTGTGCTCTTGTCCTGGAACTTCATAGACTTGTGGTTGTTCCACATATACTTCTTCATCCAGGTAGCCATTCAAAAATTTTGATTTAACATCCATTTGGTAAACATGCCATTTGTTTTGTGTAGCAATGTCCAAAACAGTTCTGACTATATCCATGTGTGCAACTGGTGTGAAGGTTTCATTGAAATCTATGTTGAGATGTTGTGTGAACCCTCTTGCGACCATTGTTTCCTTGCGCTTATGCACATTCCCATCAACATATTTCTTGGTCTTGTAAATCCATTTGACGCTTATTACATGTTTATCTTTTGGAACATCTACCAGTTCCCATGTCTATTTTTTTGTAATGCATTCTATTTCTTCATCCATGGCTTGTGCCCATAATTCTTCTTCGACATATTCCTCAAATGTTAGGGGATCATATATTTGAGAAAATAATGCAAAGAGAGAGAAGGAATTTGATGTACCAGCTTCATATATTTCACACAGACTTCTTGTCCTCACTGGATCTATTGATTTCGAACTTCTTGATGGAGTCTGTTTTCCTCTTGATGTTCTTGTTGGTGTAGCTTGAGTTGCGACTTGTGTCAATGTTCCTTGTGTTGAACCATGTCGAGGTGTCATGGGAGTTAACGGTGTTGTGACTGGTTGACTTACAAGTGGTATTTGAACCACTTCCTCCACCATGTCATCATGCTCGACATTCGACACAATCTTGACATTATTCTCAAGAGTTCCATCCCATGATTCATTCTTAATTAATTGAACATTGCGAATGATAATTAATTTCCTTGTGATAGGGTCATACAACTTGTATGCTTTTGTGTCTTCATAATAGCCAACAAAAATACATTTTTTCCCTTCTTGTTTAATTTCTTTCTCAGCTCATCTGGAACATGAGCATATGTGACACAACCAAAAACTTTTAAATGAGAAACACTATGATTCATACCTGTCCATTCTTCTTGAGGAAATTTGTTCTTCACACTCTTTGTTGGACATTGATTCATAATGTATATAACCATTGCGACTCCTTCAACCCAATAGTCATTTGGAAAATGCATGGTTTCCATCATGTTGTGTGCCATCTCCAGAATAGTTCTTTTCTTTCTCTCTACGACACTGCTCCGATGAGGTGTATACCACGGAGTGAATTGCTTCTAAATGCCATGGGTTTTGCAGAAATTTAGAAATTCATTTGAAACATATTCACCACCTTTGTCCATTCTTAGTATTATGATGCGGCGACCACTCTGGTTCTCCACGANTTCTAAATGCCATGGGTTTTGCAGAAATTTAGAAATTCATTTGAAACATATTCACCACCTTTGTCCATTCTTAGTATTATGATGCGGCGACCACTCTGGTTCTCCATGAGTTCCCTGAACTGCTGAAAACAACTAAATGCATTAGATTTATGTTTTAGAAAATATACCCATGTTTTTCTTGAGTAGTCATCAATAAAAGTAAGAAAATAATTGCATCCTCCTATGGAGCATGTTTGCATTGGACCACAAATATCAGAGTGCACAATCTCAAGTGGTCTGCATGCTCTATATGACTTTTCGACTGGAAAAGTCTCTCTATGCTACTTGCCAAAAATGCATCCTTCACAAACTCTGTCTGGTTTTTCAATCAATGGAAATACTTTTACCATATTATTTGTGTGCAATAGCTTTAACCCACCAAAATTTAGATGTCCAAATCTAAAATGCTACAACTAAGATTCATCCTGAACTTCTGTTTGAAATGCATCCTGAAAATCAGCGCTGTCATTTTCTTTCTTGTCGCAATGTATGACTTCTTGTTTACTTTTTGATTTGAGTGTAGCTCTTGTATTTGTCTTTCCTTTTGTGTCTAGAACTATCCTCAATGGAAACAAGTGATTGCTTGTCATTTTCACTTTTTCTATCAACTGGTTGCTTGGATGTATGTCTTTAATCACACAATGATTTTCCTCCATGTAGACTTTGTAACCTTTTTGTATCAGTTGTCCAATACTCAACAAATTTTGTTTCAGACCTTCAACATGATAAACATCAGGTATAAACTTTCGCTCCCCCTGTTTAGTTGGAATACCAACAATACATTTTCCCAAAACAGTGACTCGGACATCAATTCCAAGTGTAACATCAATTTGAACTAAATTATCTAGATGGGAAAATAAATTTAAATTACCAATCATGTGATTGTTGCAACCTGAATCTAAATACCATATATCGCACAGACGTTCTTAGATGGTATTACATTCAATTGAGGATTCACATGCCATCAACATTGAGCTCAATGAAGTGCTGGTGTTCATCGATTGGTTTTGGCTTTACTTTCCTTGGTCATATTGCTTCTTCCTACATTCATATATGCATAATGACAAAATTTATTACAATAATGACATTGAATTTTTTATTTATCGAACCTACGACCACTTGGCTGACTTGGGTTCTAATTCTGTCCTCTACCAGTGACATCTATGGGACATATGCTATGTCCTCCTCTTGAGAAGTTTATTCCTCTTCCTCTTGAATTGTTTCTCCCCCTACCCCTACCGTAGCTTATATATGTATGTGTTGCAAATTCACCTTCTAATGATGTGTTTGTTCTGCTAATTTTGTGTTCATGATTGACAAGTGAAGCTTGCAACTCATCATTGGTGAACATTGACATATCTTTGTTTTCTTCCAAGGTTACAACCAAGGATTCAAATATTGGGGGAATACTTCTGAGAATTTTTTCAACAACCCTTTGGTCTTCTATGTTTTCTTCATGAGATTTTAGTTGATTTATCAAACGAACAACTCTAGTGTAGAATGATTCTACTAACTCTGTTTCTTTCATTGACATAGATTCAAAATATCTTCTTTGAATTTGCAACTTGGAATTCTTTACCTTGTCCAAACCTTGATATGTGGTCTCCAATGTGTCCCATGCGTTCTTTGCAATAATTGTTGCTTCTACTATTGGGAGTATGCCTTCATGCATGGCTTGGTGTGTCTAGAACAAAGCTTTTCTATCTTTATTCCTCTGTTCCCTCAAAGCATCTTTCTCAGCTTATGTGATATTATTATATGTCATATGATATGTTGGTTCTACATAACCATTTTGGAATATCTACCAAACATCTTGACCTATGAACAAATCCTTCATTGTTAGAAACCAATATTCATAATTATTTCATGTAAAAATTGGAGTTTGCAAACTCGACATATTTGAACTAGAAGTGGAAGCCATTTTTTAATTTACCTTAGGAAATTACTTTTTCCTTTTAAGATGAGATTTATTTACTAAACATTCTTTGATACCAGATCCAGGGAATAGCGGCTACGACAATTAACTTGAGTTACCGCTCAAAACAACCTTTTTGTTTTTCCATTTTTAACTTTTGTGGAAAGTATTGTGACTCAAGATACTTGCGACAGAATTACCGGACATAGTTACTATGGCATACTTTTCACCGTAAACACTTTTACCTCGACATACTCACTTGCCTTCGACTAGATTTTACTGCAATAGGATTTAGGTTGCGACCAACTCCCCTACAACCACATTTCACTTTGACAGAACAACTTTATATTTCCTAGTCTAAAGACTTGGGATATGAAAAAAATGCTTTTCACCGAGGGTTACTTGCGATAAACTGCAACACAACTATTGCAACTCACTCATAATCTTATATAACCTAATATTAAATAAGATTTGTTCAAACCTTTATGTGCATAAAAACCATAACTTTTACGCGGTGAGATAATTAAATATTTTTTTGAAGGATCTAGTTTCTTATTTTGGAATTTTGGATATTTTCCATTCAATGTGGATGAAGCAAATTTAACTAGTAACTTTAGTGACTTTTCTCTACATTAGATTTTTTAATCCTACCGTTATATAATTTCAAATTACTAAATATTTTAAGTTAAATTTATATTTTTTTCATATAATTTTGGTTAATTATTCATTTTTCTAAATTATTTTTTATAAAAATATAAATATAAATAAAAAATTCATTATCGTGATAAATTTATATGAAAAGTTCATTGCCAAATTTAAGAATAAAGAGGGGTGGACAAGATATATAAATTGTAATATTGGAGTTAAACAAGGTTGCCCCTCTCCCATACCATTTTTGGCATTTACATTGATAAGATAGAAAATTGTTTAGAAGAAGCATGTTGCAGCAGTACAATTTTAGCTGGGATAGTTATCATCCTCCTAATTTATGCTCATGATATTGTTCTAAGGGCAAGGCGTCCTTCTGATCTCGATAAGAAATTAAGAATTCTTAAATATTTTTGCTCTAACATGTGTATGACTGTTAGAACTGACAAGACAAAAATCATGATTATAAAATCTAAGAAATACACCTATGCAAATTTTATTTATGATAATAGAAATATAGAGGAAGTGACTTCTTACAAGTATCTCATAATTGATATTCATCACAAGCTCAATTGGAATTATAGCATTGAGAAAATGATTAATGGAGGGTGGAAAGTTTATTTTCGTCTAGACAATAACTGTAAATAAGCCAATCTGGTCATGTGGGGATAAAAATAAGTTCCTCGTTGAAACTCTTGTCATCCATGTTATCTTGTATGGTTGTGAAGTATGGGGCTGCAACATTTCTAGCGAATATTGGAGGAAGATTGAGCAAATCTAGAAGCGGTTTATAACTTATAACGTCAAAATTAAAAGCAATACTCCTTATCCTATTTTCCTCATAGAAGTGAGTATTTTCCCCATCGAGAGCATGGCTATGAATAGGTCCCTAATGTACAAGCATAAGATAAATAACATGGGAAACATTAAACTTCCTAAAATTTCACATTAGAATTCCTAAAATTGGTTTAAACTCAAGTCAAAACCAACTACGCCTCAAGCGATGTTGGTATAAATATACCATGGATTGGTTAAACCATTGGGGCATTGATGAAACAACATTTTGCAGAACATTGATAATGTCAAAAATATTATTACTCCTAAGTTTAAAGAAAATTTATGGTGTGGGGAAAATTTAGCGGTTAAGAGAAAATTAAGATACTATAAAGAGGTCATTAATCCTAACTTGGAAGATCAGAAGTATCTCTTGGTAGTAACTAGCTCATGGAAGAAAATTAATATATAAAATATTAGAACAAAATCTCATGAAATCCATAGCGAAACATGGCGTTGGTCTATTCCTAAAACTCCATGGCCGGAAAGGGTTTTCCATGTGTGTGAGTCTACGGGCGTTGAGGCTGAAAACAACTTTCCCTTAGAGTGCCTTTCTTACACCCACATTAGATACAAGTTTCATAGTATTTGAAGAAAAATTTATAACCTCCTAACTTGCCAAAACTATAGTGAGATTGGCAAGCTTCTTGAGCACATGAATAAGATTTTAAGGTAAACCAAATATTATCCTTCTTAAGGTTCGATAAACCAAAGTTGGTCTCAATGGGCATTAATCATCATCACCATCATCATCAATGTGTATAAAATTATAGATAATATAAATCATAATCTTTTACTTTTATAATATTTATTTAAATTGAGGTTGTAGTTTCATCTATTTTCTATTATTATTTTAAAGTTCTTAGTTTCTTGTTAAATGAGATATTGGAGATTCCATCCCTTCAATAATGGCATCCATTCAAGAGAGAGGATGTGTAGTAAAATGAATTATTGATTTTTTTCTTTTTCTTTTATTTCTATAGAGTATGTAGTATGATTGTTAACGCCGACAAGACAAAAATCATGACTATAAAATCTAAGAAAGACACCCATGTAAATTTTATTTACGATAATAGAAATCTAGAGGAAGTGACTTCTTACAAGTATCTCAGAACTGATATTCATCACAAGCTTAAATGGAGCTATAGCATTGAGAAAAGGACTAATGGAGGGAAGAAAGATTATTTTTGTCTTGAAAATATCTGTAAATCAGCCAATCTGGTCATGTGGGATAAAAATAAGTTCCTCTATGAAACTCTTGTCATCCCTGTTATCTTGTAAGGTTGTGAAGTATAGGGGTGCAATATTTCTAGAGAACCTTGGAGTAAGATTGAGCAAATCCAGAAGCATTTTATAACTTATAACCTCAAAATTAAAAGAAATATGCCTTATCCTATTCTCCTCGTAGAAGTGGGTCTTTCCCCCATCGAGAGCATGGATATGACTAGGTTCCTAATGTACAAGCATAAGATAAATACCATGGGAAATGAGAGACTTCCTAAAATTGCTTTAAACTCAAGTCAAATCCAACTATGCCTCAAGTGGTGTTGGTGTAAAGATACCATGGGTTGGTTAAGCCATTGAGGCATTGAAGAAAATGACATTTTGCAGAACATTGATAATGCCAAAAATATTATTACTTCTAAGTTTAAAGATAAATTACGGCATGGGAAAAATTTAGCGGTTAAGAGAAAATTAAGATACTATAGGGAGGTCATTAATCCTAACTTGGAAGATCAGAAGTATTTCTCGGTAGTGACTAGATCATGGAAGAAAATTACTATAGCGAAGATTAGAACGAACTCTCATGAACTCCACAACGAAACAGGGCGTTGATCTATTATTAAAATTGCATAGGCGGAAAGGGTTTTCCATATGTGTGAGTCTATGAGTGTTAAGGATGAAAATCACTTTCTCTTAGAGTGCCTTGCTTACACCCACATTAGATTTGAGTTTCATAGTATTTTCCACAATACAAACCTTTATAACCTCCTGACTTGCCAAAACTATAGTGAGCTTGGAAAGCTTCTTGGCAAGTTTTGTAAGCACAAGAACAAGATTTTAAAGTAAACCAAGCATTATCCTTCTTAAGGTCCGATAGACCAAAGTTACCACCACCACCACCTTCTTCTTATAAAGTCAACTATTAATTTTTTTCTTTGTTTACTAACTTATAAAATTTATTTAATACATATAATTTCAAAAATTAAATTATTATAATCATTAAAATTAAAATCTAATTTTTTTCCTTATAAAGTTAAATGCTCACTTTTTTATGATTAAATAAATTTACAATTAATATACTTTAAATTATTAAATATAATAAATCAAATTTAAAACAAAATATTTTTCATTTTTCATTTAATTAATTATTTATTTTTCAAGATCATCATCATCATATATGTATTAAAGTCAGTTATTATTATTTTTCTTTATTTACTAACTATATAAAATTTATTTAATACATATATAGTTTCAAAAATCAAATTATTATGATCATTAAAATTAAAGTATAATTTTTTTTCATATAAAATTAAATGCTCACTTTTCTATGATTAAATAAATTTACAATTAATATAAATTTAAATTATTAAATATGATAAATCAAATTTGAATCAAATTTTTTTTCAATTAATGATTTATTTTTCAATCAATTTTTATAATAATATAAAAAACTTAAATAAATTTTTATAGAAATATTGTTTTTATGTATTAGAATTTTGGGTGAATTACTTTCTATACTTTTCATTTATAGATGAGAATGAGACAAATGAACTATCTAGATTGATTATATGGGGATTGTTCAAAATTCATAATTAATAATTTAAAAAAAACTTAGTTAGCATTTAATAAACACAAATAAAGTTAGTTATAGTTGGAAAATTTAAGCTTCAACTTTAACTATTACATTATTAAGTGATAGTTGGAAAAATTAAACTTCAACTTCAACTATCACAAACCTGCATTGTAGTAAAATCATGCATGGCCCAATACACCCTCCATTTGGCACTGTAACATCAGGAGAACAATCAGTTAGATAATGTGCTCAGAGGGTGATAGACAATATTAGTATGGTTGTTGGTAGAAAATATGAGAAAATATTAAAACACAAGTTAGGTTAAAGTTTTAGTTATTTATTAGATGTGTTTTAAATTATTATTTTAAAGGTTTTAATATTTTCTCATATGAGATATGGGATTTTGTAGTTTTCAAATAAGATATTGGAGATTATATGTTGGTAAGGTGGGTAGGAAATTTAATGGTTAATAAGACCCACACTTTAATCAAATAAACTAATGAAAATTGACTAATTAATTAATTATTTTAATAAAAATATAAAAAAAAAATATTTATTTTAATAAATTTTTTTATATAAAAGTATAAAAATAAGTCTAAATCAACTTTTTAGACTTTTTTTTTAAATGTGAAAGTAACTTCTAATTTTATATTAATATTTGAAATGTCTTAATTTCTTGTTAGATAAGTTATAGATTTTATAGATTTGAAATTTATTTTTTAATGAGATTCACAGCTTAATGTAATAAATTAATGAAAAATGATTAATTAATTAATTATTTTAATAAATATTAAATTTAATAAAAATATAAAAGTAATAAATTAATGAAAAATGATTAATTAATTAATTATTTTAATAAATATTAAATTTAATAAACATATAAAAATAATTATTTATTTTAATATATATATTTTTTATAAAAATATAAAAATAACGAGAAATCAAAATTTATTTTTTTTAAATGTGAAAGTAACTTTTAATTATTTTAGTATGTGAAAGTAATTTCTAATTATATTAATGTTTAAAATGTCTTAGTTTCTTGTTAGATAGGTTATAGTATGTATTTATTATGTGAAAGTACTTTCTAATTATATTAGTATTTGAAATGTCTTAGTTTCTTGTTAAATGGGTTATAGTATGTATTTATTGGATATATAGGCAACTTTTTTATGATTAATACGAATTTTAATTATTAAATTCCTCAAATTTAAAATTATATTTTTATTATGTAATTTTAATTATTTATTTTTTTAAGTTATTTATTTATTTATTAAAATATAAAATTAAATTTAAAATCAATTTAAAATATATATATAAATTTTTAATTTTGTATTATATGGGTTGTAATCTATTATTTTTATTTTATTTTATATTAGAGAGTGGAGATTTTATGTATTTAATGGATATGCATAAAATTCACTTGTTGACATATTCATTATATAGCGAGGGCGGATACTTATTGTTCCAACTAGGGTCAGTACAAACAGACTTCAGCTACTCAACGTCATCCCCCAAACTCTTTGACAAGGTCATGATTGGGTCAATCTTCCTATCTGATCCTTCTACTTAGTAGCGATGGCTTGCTTACTCGGTGGGGAAAGAAATAGTGAAGGAAAAGATGCAGGAGAGGAGCTACTCATGGGTAGGGAAGTAGTCAACCACATGGGCCCCCCTGCTATGCGAGAAACATGTGAAGCCCCTAGAGCCAGGGTAGCGAGGTAGCCCACGAGATTCCCCTAGAGATAGCTAAGGTGTTTTCTCCCATATGTTCNCCCCCTGCTATGCGAGAAACATGTGAAGCCCCTAGAGCCAGGGTAGCGAGGTAGCCCACGAGATTCCCCTAGAGATAGCTAAGGTGTTTTCTCCCATATGTCCAGAAGCATTATCTTATATCCTCTAGAAGCCAATGGAGTTCGGAGAAATCTCCTAAAGGTGGAGAGCCTCCTCAGATTTGTAATGTAGCGGGATCTATAGAATTTACAATTTATATAAATTCAAAGTATTACATATAATTAGCTAAATTTGAATCTAAATATTTTCATATATTTTTGATAAATTAATTATTTTTACAAATCTATTTTTATATTTTGGTGTAAGTAAAATACAAAGATGTAATAGTTTTTGATATGAAGTTTAAGGTCAAAAATCCTGTTAGTAAAGTGGTTATTATTTTACAACTTTTGTAAAATCCTGTTAGAAAGGTTGTAGGCTAGTAAAGCCTTAAAACCCAATAGATAAAGGCCATGGGTCATTATGACACTTTTGGATACTAAAAAGCATGTTTGAGTGTTAGTACAAATTTACTATTTAATCTTTTAAGTGATGTGAAATAACACTTTACAAGGTGAGAAAGCTAATGTCCTGTGTTTACCTATAAGCCAAAATAAGTTATTATTATCACTACTATTATCATCTAAAGAAATACATATTAGGAAAAAAATTGTATTATGATATAATGAAACAAGTTATTATGTGATTCAAGGATTATAATAAATTTACATAGCATTATTATTTGATCATTAATTAATAAAGCGTAACAAGAGCCACGAGGTGGCAATGTCCCCGCAACAATTATTGCTCTAAGACATTAGCTATAGAAAATTCTTTTGCTACAAAATTTCTTAGCCATGAAACCCATACTCTTGTAAGATTTTCATAAATAATTATTGTGTATAATGTGTATCTAATTAAGTCAAAGCTAACTTTCATACAAATGTATTCCTTCCTAAATGTTGTGCTCATTCTCTAATTATTTTATTCAATATCAATTGAAATTGTTAAAATTATAAATATATATTGATAATTTGTTATTCAAAATAGATTGAAATTGTAAATATATAATGATAAAAATGTATAATTTAGATGTAAAGATACATTACATTATAACGTGTTTACTAGATAAATCCCCACAAAGACTACTTGAACACTCTACATTTTGGTTTTAGATTATTTTTTAAGTAATTTTGGTTGTAATGGTTAAACATGTAAATATATATTTATAAAATTATATAATTTAGATATACAAATACATAGAATCTATTTTTTAAATAAAAATATAATAATGACTATTTAACTAAAAAAACATTATCCCTTTCATTTCAATAAAATTGAACAAAACTATTTATAAAATGTTTAACCAACTCCCTCCTCCTGACTCTCAAAGACAAATTAATTACTACTCACACATCGTTTTAGCCCATCATTTTGGACATGCACAGGTACGCAGCAACAAACTAATGCTTTGCAAAGTTTTTGTGTAAGTGTCTTTGGTTTTATGAATACCCCTTTTTTAATAAATAACATGATACTTTAACTAACAGTATTGATTCATATCAAAGTCCTAACGTAATTTTAATGAAGTGTATTTGGTTGAATGAATTTCACTTTTTCTCAACGAAACAATATTTTTGAATAAAAACCATGATAGCTTAACTATGAGCATAAATTCATGTTGAACATCAGATATATTATTCCTCTGGAGTATCGAAGCCTCAAGCTAGTTTCAATAAAGTGAAGATAGGTGCATCCATGAATTGAAAACTATTTCAGGCATAATAGATATTGGGTTAACATATTTATTTCCATTAAAAACATTGCAATGAAATATCAAAGAAAGGCATAATAGATATTGGGTTAACATATTTATTCCCATTAAAATCATTGCAATGAAATATGAAAGAAAGTAGACAAAAGACTAGTTCAGGTGCAATTGACATTCTTCCATGACACAATTGATCCGACAATTATTGGAATCAACTTTTGGTCATGGATTTTAGGTCTATAACTTTATTTTTTAACATAGCTTCTAGATACAGCTATAACGAAGCTCAAGAAGAACTCTCCATAAGTTTAAAACATCAACTTTTGGTCATGGATTTTAAGTCTATAGCTTTAATTTTTAACATAGCTTCTAGATACAGCTATAAAGGAGCTCAAGAAGAACTCTTCATAGGTTTAAAACAACTCAAGCAAAACTGGATAAGGAGAGTATCAATAAGATAAAAAAAATTATTTACATAATATATTATCCCTAATTATTAGATACATAAGCAATGCATTATTCATATTACATAACAAGAAAAAAATCATCACGCTTATACCAAGGAAGCAATGCATTATTCATATTACATAACAATAAAAAAATCATCACGCGAGTATCAATGAAGGGAATCAATCTTTGAAATCAACTCTCAGTGTGTCGTGTGTGGGACCAGGGAAGGGTGATGTTAATGAATAACCATTAAATACTTGAAAACAAGCTTTAAAAAAAAGTTTGAAATGACCTAATTACCATGCCTATCTAGAGGAAGACAACAGGCGTTCTAAAGCTCGTAAAAAATGGGGTCACGAAACCTCAACTTTTCACAAAAGCCCACTTCTAAAAAAACAAAGATGAAAAATTGTTTTAGAGATGATATGTAACCTGAATGCTATTACAAGAAGCCCTTCATGGTTGATCGGAAGTTCATACCTTCATCATATAAACTCTCATTGAGTCAATAAAATCTATATTACCAAAGCTGTGGATCCCTATAATTTTTCCCTCCTCCTCGTTTATCTCCAAGTAAGTTCCTTGCTCCAGTCCACATGGGCCTAGTTTCCTTTGATTTGTATGAAAATTTTACTATTTTATTATAATCCAACTTTGAAAACAGAAGTGATGAATACCATAAAAGCCATTGATTTTCCTGATGTATTCCTCTGGAAGTTCAAATCATGATGTAAGAAGACCGAGTTAAGAAAAATAGACAAATTTCATATATACTAAATTATATTATAATAATGATTAATAAATAAATGAATGATATAAACCCAAAAACCCTATCAGAATTCCATGAAATAACTATATTGAGGATATAGGTTCGAACTTACAGTATCCCACATTTGAAGTTTTATTGGCTTGTTGCGAATGGTGATCATGCGAGCTCCATACTGGACACCAATCGTCAAGTCATGGACTTGCTGAAAGCGTTTATCGATGAATTGTAATAGCATGAATGATTTACCTATGCCTGGCATTAATCAAAACATTAACTTTGAAACCAGAAGTGATGAATACCATAAAATCCATCGATTTTCCTAAGGCATTCCTATAGGAATTTTCAAATCATGTTGCAAGAAGACCACCTAGTCAAGAAAAATAGTCAAATTAAATATATACTAAATTATATTATAATAACGGTTAATAAATAAATGAATAATATAATCCCAAAAACCCTATCAGAATGCCATGACATAACTATATTGAGGATATAGGTTCAAACTTGCGGTATCCCATATTTGAAGTTTTAGTAGTTTGTTGTGAATGGTGATCATGTGAGCTTCAAAATCGACACCAATCGTCAAGTCATGGACTCGATGAAAGCATTTATCCATGAATTGCAATAGTAGTCATGATTTACCTGGTCCTGGCATTAATCAAAACCTTAAAATCATCATGAATAAATTGGTAAAATCGGAGAGGTATTCAAGACTGAAAAGAATGAACTCAGACAGTTTTATCGAATTGTGTCTCTGATTATGATATACTTGATAAGATAAGCGTAAGACATTTTCAAACTCCACAGATTCGAACACGGGTACTCTGTCTTCAACCTTTTGAATCTAATCAGTTGCACTCTGTTATACAAATGAAACAGTTTACATACATCTATGGCGTGATATATGTAACTTGCATCAATATGGGGTGGATACCTTGCATCGTTGTTAGGGTTTTTCCTTCTCTCAGTGGTAAACCCATAAAAATTGACTAGTGTCGAATAAACTAGTTGATAGGAGCTTGTCAAAAGGAGTTCTAGCAAAACAAATTCATTAAGATGAAAGTTGTGACTTGTGCATTACCCTGTAAACTATAACTCAGCACTTTGTGCTAGGCATCTGATTATTATTATGTTTAAGAACAATAGAGTAGTACAGCACCTCCAGAATGTGGCCTCTCTCGATCTATATGGAACTTCGATTCCTCGGGCAGCTTGAAGCTGAAAGGCGATAATTCCTTGCACAGAAACCTTAGCAGGGTGCATAGTCTCTCCTCTTCCTTGGCTTCAGAGCTCAACTGCAAATCCAAAAGCTTTTGTAATAGAAAGAGCGGCAATTGATTTTCGAGCAGTCAGATCTAGAACTCAGCCCATCTGCTTGACATCCGCGTCCGAGTTCTCATCACCATGTTTGACATAAAACTGCAAACCTTCGAGAAGGAATGCGGCGTCTAGAGTCATGATCCAGGCTAGAGTTTCTTCCTTATAGTCAAGGAACTTGTGGTAACTGTTCTAAATTTGCCAGTCATGCTTCTTAAAATCCTCCACACCTACAGACTCGAACTTGCGGCCGTTGATTCTTTTCTAAAATCTTCGAGCGGTTTCCAATTTGTAGCGCTCCATCTCGAAGAGCGAAGAGCTCAGACCTCCAACGGTGATAGGGGCCGATCCAAATCGATTGAAGAGTGTATGCATGTCTCAGTCCCGATAACTTCCTTTTGATTTTGATTTTGTTGCGTCATTGTAGCTTACTTAAAAGAAAGAAAGAAGTATTTATAAATTTAATCATTTGGTTAATCATTTTATAATTTGATTGATAAATCACAATTACTGTTGCCAAATTTCTATGGTGATAGGTTTTTGTTGATGTAATCGGAGAAACCACAGTATCGAAATGCGATACTGTGGTTTCTCCGATTACATCAACAAAAATCACAATTAACTAATAAAAAAAATCACAATAAAAACAACAATTATTTAAAATGAATTTGGATTTATATACTATTAAAATGGATGGTGGTTTGTTGTCTCCAATTGTGGAATTCCTTCGGAAAAAAAAATAATGGAGTTCTTTTGAAAAAAAATGATTAGCTGTTGATGAGAAATATTATAATGTACAACAATGATCTGTATTCAAAGAAAAGCATTGGTTGCCTAGAGCACAACCATTCTATTCATTCAGGCTTGAAAATGAGCTCCACGAACTAGCCTCTCCTATCTCCAAAGCCAAGCAAAAAAAATTATCCCTTCAATGTGGATTGCCAGATTAGAAAAGTAAAACCCTAGGATCAGAGCCTAGTCATGAGTAATATAGATGCCTATCAATAATTCACCTCATGTGGAGAAAGATAGGTAATAAAGCCAAATGCCTCTCCTTGAAATCTGTACGTCTTTCTAGAATAGAAATCCTTATGCAAAACGAGTTTAATATAAACTTTGAAAAACACTTTTCCTAAACCTGAAAAGTAACTCAGAAATAGAAAACCACTCTTATTCTAAAAGAATAAAAAACTGATATATATTAATGGCCTTACAGAGTTACAGTTTTAACCATCACCAAGAATGCAAGTAGAAATGCAGTAAAATTAAGTGTGATATGATATCTTCATATCTACACCTTGCTATTAATCTCTCTGAACCTTTCACCAATTCGAAAACCCTAAATACATTTGATTGAAGTCACAACAACTAAAGTACATCATGCCATGCCAAAAAAACATGAACCGCCAATATATCTATGTTTTAACTCACCATGGAAATTTGAATGAAGTCAAAGGTAAGAGAGTACATAATCCCCTACCAAAAAAAACATGAAGCACCAATATATCTATGATTTAAACTGACTATTAAACTAAATCTTGGCAAACATTTCAACTATTTTATATGATCGCCTTATTTCATAGTTGTTCATGCCGAATTTCTCTAGGTGATCACCTTATTTCAAATCCTTTCACTAGCCGAATTTCTCTTCGTGTATAGTAGAAATACACAAAAATCTTGAGAGTTAATGTATTGCAAATAAAAGTATAGCAATGCTTCAAATGCACCATATTTTTCTCAAATTAGAGAAATGTGAGAGAAAAAAATATACATTATAGCTTTTCTATAAATAAAATTAACTATTTTATAAATGAAATGCGATAACATCAACAATAAAAACAACATTATTCCTATAGATAGTCTCCACTCCAATTTAGTCCGTTGCACTCAAAGAAATGATATTTTTAATACACAATGTAAAATTAAAACAAACCCTTGTATACATGATCTTTCTAGATTCTGGAATTGCCATTTGTTT
>LPNX010186312.1:0-45307 GCA_001517045.1 Pseudotsuga menziesii | reverse complement strand
GAAATTATGGTGGGGAGAAAATCGCATCAGAATTCATGAGCATTACATGACTGGGAGTCCCATTTAATGTGACGATGGATTGCTAGTTGGATTATAGTGTGTAGATGACTGGAATAGCCTTGTTTCAAAATATTGTCATATTAATTAGTAAGTTGATAATTTGAAAATAATTTTAGGTAGTTGTTGCCTATAATTTCAAATATAAAGTTTAATTACCAGTCAACTTTTGGTGGCACTGGGATACTAATAAATTCTTCGAAGATATATATTTCAGTATGTAAATTATTTATTACTATGTTGTTGTACGTATCGTGTTTATCATTAGATTTATATATTTAAATGAATGTTTGTGAATTTTATTTTATGATGTTATCTCATCTTATGGATGTTTTTTTCGCAAGAAAAAAGGTTGTATTTTATTGATCAGTTGTTTACAAAAAAAAAAATGTCATGCTTACAGCCAACACTTACCAAAAAAACCATAGAGAGTTTGAAAAAAACTGTTACACATAAACTATACTTTCAAAAAAGTTTGTAGAGCTTTGAGACATAAAATTGTAACACCAACAAAAAGCAGCATCCTAAACTCTTGTATCAAAAAACTGTAGCCTTGGGCTCATGTAAAAAAAGAGTAAAAATCATAAAATTGAGTCTATCTGATTTTACCCTCAAGATGCCTTGTACCCTGTCTGGATCGATCCTGATTCCTTCCTTTGAAATGATGTGCCCCATCAACTTTCCTTCTTCTAGAGCAAAGTTCGACTTTCTAGAATTCAATGAGATGCCGTACTTCCTGCATTTAATGAAAACTCTTTCCAAATGCCTGACGTGATCTTTAGCCCACCTGGAGTATACAGTAATGTCGTCCATGTATACCACCACAAGTTTTGCTTTCTTTTCCGCGAAAGCAATATCCATGGCACGTTGGAAAGTTGCTCCAGCATTCATCAACCCAAATGGCATCTTTGCATACATGAATGTACCCCTAGGTGTGGTGAAAGCAATTTTTTCTTGATATTCAGGTAATACCTTCACCTGATTGTAACCGGAAAATCCATCCATAGTGGATATCATTTCTAAGCCTACCACCCTTTGCAGGATCCGGTCCATCTTTGGCAATGGGTAGTTATCTTTCAAAGATACTTTATTTAAATTCCTGAAATCCACGCATAGCCTTATCTCCCCATTCTTTTTTCGAAAAGGCACCAAATTGGCTACCCATTTTGAAAACCTCAGAGTTACTATTATATTTGCATCGAACAACCTTTTCACTTCTTTTTCAATGATAGGTACTAACTTCGGATTAATCCTTCTCAGTTTGTGCCTAAACATTTTTTCTCCAGGTTTAATCGGAATAGTATGTTGTATGATGGAAGTGTCATACTCTTTGAGATCTTCATAACTCCACGCAAACACATCCGTGTATTTCTTCATCAGGTTCACATACCCTTCTTTTTCTTTAGCGGATAATTTCTTGGACAATTTTATAATTTTTGGGTCACCTTCAATGCTGATATCTACATCTTTGACAGCATCCATGGCAGGCTCGACCTTTGGATCTCTAGCGACATATTTTTGGTCAAAAAGAGACTCTAAAGGGATCAGACACCTCGGAATATTATTGCTTTTCAATTGGACTATATCCCTACCTCCCAAGGAGTCTTTTAGCTTTCCCGTCCTGATGGCTTCTTCCCCTTCCTCTTCAACGCCTAGGAAGTTTTCGGGGTCAGCACCACCTTCATCAATGTGAGTGTTCACAAATTCACCAGACATCTCCAGAAATGTTTTGATCTTCATATCGTCTTCGAAGAATTTCCAATATTTAGTGTTATCTGGTATGGAAGGTCTATTTACAATCTCCACTTTATATTTCTTTTTCCCTGTCGTGGGAGCTTCAAATTTTTCGGCCATGGTCGCCAAAGAGTCCGCCACCACATTCTCATCTCTGGGAATCACTTGGACTGTATGTTCAGTGAATATTTTTCTGAACATATCCCACACCTCATTTCGGTAAGCTCTCATTCTCGAATGTCTAGTCTGATAGCTTTCATTCACCTGATTTACTACAAGCTCCGAGTCCCCAAAAATTTGGACCCTTCTTTCTCCTAATTCTTTTAGTGCATGCAGGCCCAATAAAAAGGCTTCATACTCTGCTACATTGTTAGAGCATTCAAAAACCAACTTGTAAGAGTATGCTTTGCTATCTTTAGTGGGGGATATTATATACACACCTGCGCTAGCACCCGCTTTAGCCACCGAGCCGTCGAAATACATCTTCCACAGTCCTTTTTCCTTTTTCTTCCTTTCCAAAGATTCCAGCTCGCTAGCCTCTTTTTTATCTTTTTATGGCACAACGATTTCTAAGTTGCAAGGAGATAATATCATTGAAGAAAATAGAGGACCCCAAGTCTGTGTCGACGGCATAAACATGATGGATGTCAGGTTGAGCCTGACTGGTCATGACGTAAGGCAACCTCTTCTCACTATATAACCTTTTGTTTTCGTTTCGAACAGGAATTATCACATAGGTCATGTCCATTTCCAAGCTGCCTTTCAGCTTCGAAGTCCAAGACCTTGACAGCAAAATACCAAACTTGGGAGGAATGTCAGCCATGACGACATCCATGACCACAATTTTAGATGGAAACTTATTTAAATATACCGCCATGTCTTTGATTAATCCCAGACATTTTACCCTTTTAGAATCAAAGGAATACAGGTCTTTATAAGGCCTTGTAATCTCCAATCCTGGGCTTTCCACCACTCCCTTTGGCATCAAATTGTGTGAGGATTCTGAATCCAGCATGGCATTGTCTAACACCATATCATGTACATTCAAGCTCATGTAAAAGGGGGGTACCTCCTCGTCATCACTGTCCATGCTGTCTATCTTAGATCCTAGAATAATAGTAGGGTTGTCTTCAGTCAACTCTAAGATATCCAAGTGAGCTTCTCCTTGATTTGCAATCATCTTCATTATAGTGTCCCTGTACTCCTGATTCCTCAATAATTCATTGAAAGTAATCGATACTTTTATCTTAGCCAGCTCGTTTTGGAGGTTAAACATGGGAGGGGTTTTTCCCAGTTCGATAGGTGCCACTGGCTCCAAATCTCTCACATTACCGTTTCCCTTTTCCACTTCTCTAGGTGCCATCAGTCCCTTTTGTTTTTCAGCTCCTCTCCCTAGGCCGGTTTGACTACTAGAAGGTTGTTCTCGGTTTAATCCTCCTTTAGGGATAGCAACTTCACCAACAGAGTTGCCACCTTTCTTATGTACAGCAACGTCTCTACTTCTTGACTTGATCTTCCTGACATCATCTATAGCATGCATATACCCTTTATGATATTGCTCCAGTTCCACTGTTAGGGTCTTATCATCCACCTGAGCGAACATATCATGTTCCTCTTCAGTCAAATATATCTCAGAGTCCAAATCGCTGAAATGATGGATATGATCTTCAGCGGAATCAGCTTCATCTTCGGCAGCCACATAGTTTTCAGGGAAAGGAGGCCTGATTGGCTGCTCCTCTTGGTTTCTTGGATTCCTCACATCCCTTGGTTTGTTGGGTTGGAGCAGGGGAGGGACTTGCCTCCTGAAATTAGGGTTCCTTATCTGAGGTTCATTCTGTTCCCAGTTCATCGGCTTGGTCTCCACCGTTAGCCTGTCCATCAATTTTTCCATAGTTTTTAGCATCATCTCAAACTTCATATCACTAGATGAAGAAGTAGAAGCAGTGGGATGTGCCTCTTCTCTACCTTTCCTTCTGTTAGTCTCGGCCCTCGGTTTAATTTTTACACATGGCGTCATATTGGCCTCTACTTCTAGGGCGTCAATGAACATGGCTGGGAGGGTGTTTGACTTCCTTTCTCTCAATAACAAAGCAAAAGCATTGTCAAAGGCATCAGCGTAATAAAGTTTAGCCGCCCCGGGTGAAGGTTTGATATTGGCAGGTATCGAGTTGTAGACCCACATGAATCTGCTAGAAAACTCATGGACTGATTCAAAACCTCCTTTCTTGAGATTGTTGTATTGAGACAAGACCTGCAATGGGCTTTGTTTATCATCCCACCTTTCTAGAAATATGGTTTGAAAACCAGCGAAGCTGCGGATGGACCTAGGTGGCAAATATTTGTACCATTTCTTGGCTTTCCCAGACAAACTCTGAGCGAACAACCGCATTTTGACATCTTCATCATCTACCTCTTCCAGGTTGATGAATTCGTTGAAATTTTCCACATGGTACCTCGCTGAGACATTTTCCTCCTCGTCATAGAGTGCAATTCTTTGGGCATAATTGATGGGGAGGTTGTGTAAAACCAGAGGTAGGGCTAACGGGGCAAATCTAGCAACAACCATTGGGGTAGGTTGACTAGGAACAGACAGGGGGTTAGGAAACTTGGTGTTCTGAAAGATAGGGGCTATTTCTTCAGATTTTGGTGGGGTTTTTAGGTTCAGCCACAAGGAATCAAGCAGATAGGATTGCAGTGTATTAGGGCTGACCCCAGCTTTCCTCAGGTCAGATTCGGATTTAGATTTGGTTAGCAGTCTTTCAGCCCTAACCCCCCATTCGGGTTTCGCTATGCCATACAAATATTGAGATGATGAAGTATCAAACAATGGAAAATCCACTTTATCTTTATTTCTATTTCTAAGTATTCTTTCCAAATTATCCACACTTAGTAAAGTTTCGATATCATGGTTACCTCTCGTGCGGATATTTCTGGAAGACAGGATATCTAGTGCGATACTGGTCGAAGCAGGTGTGGAGTCGCCAGGACAAACATAAAACCCTCTTGTGAATTCAGAAATTCATGTTTGCCCCCAGAAATCTCTTTCGTTCTGATCACCGGTCTCCTCAGTGGAGTCACCTTCCAGAATCTTTCAGTGGAGTCGCCAGGGCAAATGATACAACCTTCTTTATATGTAAGAATCTCTGTTTTCCCACAGAAATTCTTTATCCTTTGAATCTTTGTCATTCTCCCCAGGGATGATCTTCAATCTCGTCCCCGGCAACGGCGCCAGTTTGTTAGCACTGGAATTGAACCAAAGTTTGTTGAAGGCTTGCTCCTAGGTAATAGCAAAACCACTTTCGAAGAGAGAACTGGCCTTCTACTCTTCCAAGAGGGATCTCTCACTAAATGTTAACAATGCCAGATATATATATATACAAGTGAAACTATGAATTTTTTGTAAAACTGGTTGAAACAAAACATAAAAACCATTGGGCGATGGAGTTAAGATATACGACAGAAATAAACAGAACTTATGCAAGTGATTTCAACGCAAGGGCAAGGTAGCCACTTGATCACAGTCGATTTATAATTGTCTGGTGGAAAAGAGGAACATGAACAGATCATCAACACAGAGCATTGAAAAATGAATTATGTATTAACTTTAGAAGAAAACTTTGGTGAATATCTAAAACAACAGACGGAGCATAGCAAGTATGAATTCCGAACTGTTATACACTAAGTTTCAGATATGAGAGAAAACAAAATAGGAAAGATAAACTAGAATAACATTCACATAAGAAAAGAAGCAACAAACTGTAAGTGCGAACGACACATGAATCCCTGTATGAAAACGCTAACCTTGGCTTTGCAATTATATTAAAATTCTCTTGAAAAACATACATAGCAAAAATTACATTCATTTCAACCCTTTCTCCTTCTTCAGGAGGTATATTTATAGCATTGAGATTTTCCCAGACCGACATCCGGCAATCAAAATTTGTTGCAACAGAAGGACATCCTCTAACCAACTCTTAGGTGGCACATTAGCTTCGGTTTGCATAAAAACGGCTTAACAATGAAATGTGGAATGCAGGAGGGAATAAGCACGAGAGTTCCTTGTATTTCCATCTGGCGGGTGCCAACTGTACAAAGGACTGAGAGAGGCGAAGGTTGGGATGGGCGTGCAACATAGAGAGAACTTCCCGCGTATTATCATTGCCACACCTACTGATGCACTTTTAATTTGGTCGATCCATATTGCTGAATGACTTTCCATAAATCAGGACCAGGCAGGGGCACGACGACCATGTCGTACGCTTGTGCTTTGAGCTCCATCATTTTTGGGTATGAAGTCTCAGGGACCTTGGCACATGTGGCTTTAAAATCAAACAACAATTCAAAATCCATGGTCAATTTATCAAAAACAACCTTCCCTGACAGCGATTGTTGCATATCTCCAAATTTGTTGTTGTCTAATCGGCAATGCACCAGGCATTCCTGATACTCCTTTGAGCACAATAAAGGGCCTTTTTCTTCCCAGAAAAAGGGGATTCCTCTGCGTACCAGTGGTCTAAATATCTTGATGACCTCCAAAACTTTGTGATCGATAAATTTTATTTTGGCATGTACAGCTTCCAACATCCTGTGCTTAGCAACTACCTTTCTAGCTACAGAGACAACAGCAACCTTGTTTTGGATACTATATCAGTTGGCGGAATCGTTTGAAAAAGATCTTAGGAAATTAATGGCATTCTTCGCTATTGCCAAGGGCCTTCTCTGTACTTCTCCTAATGCTATATGGACCTTTTTTTCTGGCTTCTGTCATAGTGTTTTCCTGGTCTTCAACGAAATCTAGATAAGGCCAGAACTTGTCAACTTCTATAATGATCTGATCCCAGATCAAATGTCTAGATCCTTGCAAAGCAAGCTTACCGACCACCTATTGGCTTAGCTTGGCGTTTTGTTGAATCAGCTCTTGGCACTTTTCTTCTGCTTTTTCTCTTCCTTGTTTCTCTTTGACCCTTTCTTTTTCCAGTTCCTCAATCTGTTGTGTTAATTTAACGAGCTCTGTATCCTTTAGGCCTATTTGGGACATTGCTCTAGAGAGGGAGTCGGTATCTATCTTTCCAGCCACACCTGTGGATTGAATTTTATTCTCTGCACTTATTCCTTGAAGTTCCTTTTCCTTCATTGCTAATCTGGCCTTTAACTTTGCGTTTCTTTTCTTCAAAAGTTGGATGTCTGCTTCCCACTGCCTTTCCTTTTCTTCGAGCTTTAGTAGCTTGGCCTTCCAATCCGTAAGCTCAGCGTTAAATTTCTCTTTTTCTCTTTCAAAGTCAGCCAATTCTTCTGCTTGAGCGAGCTGGGTGGCAGGGATTTTTAACTTCTTCTTTAGGGTTTGGATCTCCTTCTCTTTGTCATTGAGCAATTTCTGAGCCAAACTCTCTTTATGTGCCGGTCCTTCCATTTGCATGGATTCATTCTACAGACTGTTGATTTGGGTTTTGAGTGCTATGTTCTCCACTCTCACTTTCCTTAAAAGGTATAAATTTTTTTCTTTACTTTCCTCCAGCTTGGACACTTGTATGGTAGCTTTGAGCAATCTGGTATTCAATATATCTCCAGTCTCTTTGTTGAGGTGAATTATGTCAGGAGTGGGAACCTTTGAGAGGTTCACACTAACCTCTGACACCTTGTTCCCCATTGCCAAGGCTAGGTTGAGGGTGTCAGTAGCATGATCTCTTCCAGTTTTCAGTGCCACATTAGGGTAAGGCAACCATGATGCCTCACTATATAGTTCTGATGTCTCCTGGAAAGTCTTGTCAGCCATCTCTCGGTAGGACCCTAGCCATTCCTCTTTGGATGAATGCTTTCTTAGAGTTTGCCAGTCAAATATATACTATTGTACCTGTAATCCGGTTGTCTCAGGATTTTCTTGTTGTTGTTCTTCCACTAAATCCTTCTTCTTCACACATCCTTTTGCCTGGCCCCTTTTAAACAGCACCAATTTTTATCCCTATTCTGTTTTCTGCTTCTTGGGCATGCTGGCCGTGTACATTTCTTCAGTGTCCATGGGATCTGGAGCTCCTCTTTTTATTGAACTCTCTGAATGGCTGACCAGTGACGAGAATTCTCTAGCTATTGCAACTACTTGAGCCAATTCTCTTTGGGGAGAAGTTGCCCCCGGTATCTATGAGCCAGTGTCCTGCTCTATGCTAGTTTCCATCAAGACAGGATTAGGGAAATCGTCCCAGTTTGCTGCTTCTCTAAGTCCAAATATTTCAGTATGTTCAAAAGGCCTGCATTTGTGAGCTTTTCTCCTTTTGGAAATTATCTGGTGAGGGTCATAATTTACCACTTGTCCCAGGGAAAACTTCATTCCTCTAAGCAAATTGCTAATAAGGGGCAAAGCAACCCTATTTCTGACAGTGTATGGTCCTACTTCCCATGGGAAAACCAAATTCTAACTTGTCTTAAAGTTCAAGAAGTGCTCTTCTTCAACAATGAGTTTTTGTCGTATCAATTCCAGGGAGAAAACCCTGGCAGTTAGGAAAGCGAGAAGAATGTAGGGTGGATGCACGAAGCCATACAACCTTATGGTTGTTCCAAATTCTATGAGGAACCAGTCCCCCATCTTCTTGCTGTTTGATAACTGTAGCATTTGCCTCATCTCAGGAAACACCCTAGGAAACCTTTCTTGGAAGAAGAGTTCTTATATTTCGACCATCAATTGATTCATGAATTTACAGTAATTAGTGGCCATCTTAGCAGTGATTTCCAGCTCTAGTACTTGTACGTCTTCCTCGTTATAAGCTATAAACATTCTCAGCAAAAAGGACTGGAATCTGAACATTCTAGTGATGTGGAAATTCGCTAACTAAGAATAGATGTTCTCTGCCAGGAACTCATCAAACTTAAGGCAGCACGATTGACCAGAGTGTCCAGGAAATTCAGTTTTGGTCGAACAGGTACTCAGGATGAACAAAAGACTCAATAATGACTCAGTGACATAAGCATCAGTATCTAGACCTAGGAATTGACTGGCCAGGGATATACACCACTAGGTTTCTTCATTGAATTGGTTGAGGTCAACAGGGTAAGACAGGTCGATGGGTTCACTATCGGGTTCGAAACAGGCCTTCAAGAAGGCTTCCCTACTTTCTACTGTAGACTCCCTAAAACAACGTATAATACTCTCTTCCTGGTGGTCTTGGGATATATGGACGAATTCATCGAGGATATCCAGGGTCTTGTGAATGACAGAAGCTTGGACTGGACAAAGGATTTTAGACCTTGATTTATTCATGATGACACCTTCGGTGGCAGAGAAATTGTCTGCACACCATTCGACAAATTTAGGGCAATGGGGGGTTTGGCCAACAGAGAAGAAATGAAAGAAAGATTTAAAAACACCGCAGGTATCTCCACCTCGGTTCATAAGATATTCCAATTTGTCCCTTGAAGTTTCAATGGCCTCTCCTACCAGGATGGTATCAAAAATCTCAGCATTCTTGTCCACCAGACTTTCTTCTACCCTTTGACCTGTGGTCTTAGGTTCGACATCATCTCTCACCCCTACCACTTTCTATTCTATCCATCTTCAAATAGTACTGAGAGGGTGTCAGGGGCCTACCTTGTTCTGTAGCACAATATCCTAGATCGTCCGTGCTGGCACTCTGGATGCGGTTGGATATTCGGTGGCTTCGAAGTTTCAGAAAAGACAAACCTCCACAACTTCATGTGGACCCCTTTATAGCTTTCCACACAACATAACCTTCGTGCCATTCCTAGGAGGTTTGCACTGTAGATATTACTCTTAGCGATCTGACCCATAGATATGTGAGGTTCTTTATGCTACATGCAGCTCAACCGTCGATTGAGATCGATTTTCTTCACAACCGTTGATCTGGGTGGATCCCCACCATTCTTCGCAAAGCAAGGCTCTGTTTCCCTCCGTGCTACTCCAAATTGCGAAATGAACTATAGTCGCCGATCTCCCTCCGTTCTCATATGTATCGTCGATCAAAACGACTCGTAACAATTTTCGCAATCCAAAATTGCTGCTTCATCCTTGCTAGTTTGGGATGCGAAATTGCTTTCAACCGCAGATCTTCTTGGGTCCCATTCTCGACCGTTAGATGCATCCGTCTTTTAAACTATTTCGCAATCTAAAAAAGTGGCTTTGGTCGGGCATGTTCACCGTGTGAAATGGTTTGACGCCATTGATCTACCACTGGATCAACCTCAGCCTTCGATCATGATTCCCCTTTAACGCCTTCAGCATGCCCAACATTTTCTTCTTTACCCCACTTCTCCGATCCACAGACTGTTTTGCTGCTTTTGATGTTCCTCGCCGAAGCTTTTTCCAAAGGCTGAGTGCTATCTTGTGTGTGCCATCAGCCCCTTCCATGAATACTGCGCTACCGTCCCAACACTTCTTGACGAGGCTGAAGTACGCGAGTATCTCTTATGACCAAAATTTAACAGAGTGTTAACATATTCCTTTTTTGATCTAGAAGGATCCAACTTGGTTCTTTTCTCTTTTGGAACATGAACAAATACTGGACAACCAAATATCTTGAGGTGACTTACCTCTAGTTTCTTTCCTGTGAAAATTTCTCTAAGAGTTTTGAACCCAAGTGCACTATGGGATATTCTATTCTCAACATATATTGTTGTCCTTGCTGCTTCAACCATGAGTGCATAGGAATACTTTGGTCATGGATCATAGTCTTCACTACTTCCATAATGGTTTGCTTCTTCCTTTCAGCAACACCATTTTGTTTTGGATTATAGGGAGTGGTAAGTTCCCTCTTAATCCTGACATTCTTTTAGAAGTTTCCAAATTAATTTGAAGTATACTCTCCTCCATTATCTTACCTAAGTTTCTTGATATTTCTTTTGAAAATATTCTCTACCAGGGCTTTGAATTCCTTGAACTTTCCAAACACTTCATCTTTTCATTCCAAAAAGTAAACCCAAGTCTTACAAGAGTAATCATCAATGAATGTTACATAATATGCATACCCTCTTAAAGATATTGAGGGCGTAGGACCACATACATCTGAGTGTATAAGTTTTAATATTCCTTTTGAATTGGCGTCACTCTTTAGAAATGGATTATGTATCTTCTTTCCTTTTGCACATCCTTTACATATTCCTTCATGATTAATCTTCAGGTTTGTTAGACCTGTGACTACATTTCTCACATGTGATAGGGATTTGTAGTTTACATGAGCAAGCCTTCTATGCCATAATTTACATGGACTTGTAGTATCATGAATCAAGATTTCTTCTAAGTGACCTTTTAGTTTATATAGACCACCTTCTTCTGTCCAAATGACAGATGCATCTTCTATAGATTTACCTCTAGGCCACATAAGAACTTCTCCATCTATAAAGGAAACCCAAAATCCTTTCTTTTCTAGAGCTGAAATAGAAAGTAAGTTCTTCTTCAAGCTAGGAACATATAGTACATCCTTCATCTTCATCGGGGTTCTTGAATCAAAATTGTATGTGACTTCTCCTATTCCCTTGATAGGATATTGATAGTCATCTCCTAGTGAAACCTGTTTGTGTTAAAGTTAACACTTGATTGCAAGAGAGTCAAGTTTAACACATCTTAATGCTCAATAGGAAAATGTCGATTGATTGATTGGATTAATAGTGTAATAACAGAAGGGTAATTCAAAGGGTGAATAAATGATCAGTAGTCAGGCATACAATATATACTGAATAAGTACATATAAGAGATAATAAACAATGATGATGTAAAAGTATAGAAGCTACAAACAATAGACATACACGAGCCAGCTTTGGGGATTAACTATATAACAACAAATAGTCGGTACATATACAGATGATAAATTCTTTTAAACAGAAAAACATTTTGTATAAAAGGGAACACAAATACATAAATCTGCGATGAGAAACTAGGGACAGAAACACTATCCTTAATAAAAAATCATCACAAAATTATATCAAAGACATTGAACTCTATTGTATCGATTAAAAGTCAAAGTGGTTCATATAATATTTCTCATCCTCCATACAGTCCCCAAAATACACTTACAGACTTCAAAAGAAACTTCAGACTGGTAATGGTAATATTCGACCCTTACAATCCTCTCACCGCTTCTTTCCGCTGGAACCTCCTCTCTTACAGTCGAATGGTTTCTCTTTAAATAACATGTTCCAATGCTTTTTCATCAGGTAAATCCTTTCAATCAAAACTCCTTCCTTAAGAAATGGGATATGCTCATGATGTAGTAGGAGATGATAGAATCAGCTATCGATCTGGAAAACTTAAAACATCAGATGATCTCAAGCCATATTTCATCAAGTATTCTGCCAGGATCGCTTTGTATAAACTTGAAAAAAATGGAATGACTGGTGTGCTATCCACAAATCTTTTCCATGAATCTGGTGAATTGCGACTTTCTGGAAGTTAATGTCGATGACTTTTCCTAAAATGCAGCGATCCTGAATTCTATGATTTGCTCTGCATCATCCTTGACTATTATCCTTTGCTTATGATTCAGACAAGCTAGAGAAATTAATCACTACAATTGGTGATCTGGTGGTTTGTTGAAACTAAAAACAGGTAAGATATCCGAACAGTTAGAAACCATAAATAGATTATGATAGGATTTTGTTGCAAAGAATCCATAAATACTACTTGAAATATAGAAAGAATCCTCTGATGTCATCTTAAATTTGATCCCCTGACTCAAATTCTGGAATTGAATACTAATTCGTTGCCTGAAAATGCAGAGATTATTTGAGACTTATTTTCCATTTATTGTTTCCATGTGCTCTGGAATTAAATTGATCAAGCTCTTCTATTTGATGTGTTGGATACTCTGTTTTTGACATTTAGCAACCGGGCGCAGGCTCATTTAAATGCACCTGTCCATAAACCATTGGCAATTGAAATTTGATAAAGGATTTTGGTTACATCACTCCAAAGCTTTCCTTGGTTCACTTTTTTTATTGTTTATGGCATGAACCTGGTCTCAATTGGTATTTGTGTTCTTAACACTTCTTTATTGCTCAGCGACGCTCTCTACATTCTACTTATCCTCGAAGTTCGAGACTTGATATTGAGCAGAGGTTGTAGACCTGTTAAATTCCACTTTGGGTGCTCTTTGCCTCGGTATCCTTTAATACTTAGGCGCTTAATACCTGTGTGTTTATTAACATAAACAATTAACACTCAACCTTGATGCTTTTTTTAATATGAAAAGATGTACGGGAAACCCAGCAATACTTCCCCAGCCGGCCATCCTCACAGAAGGCCTAACCTCAAGGCTCGAACCCGTGACCTCTCCTCGAACCAAAACTCCTCGAACCAAAAGAGTGTACGCACGTCTTACCAATTAAGCTAACCCTTGGAGCTTCCCAACCTTGAGGCTTGTAATAACAGATAAACAATGTATGATTTTCAAAGCCTTAGTATTGTGCAAATTGACATATAATATTATGAGAGTCGGCATGTGTACTTTTTCGGTGCTTTCTTTGACACTCTAAAACTTTGAAAACTGAGCGTTTTCTCATGCTAATGCAATGCACTGAACATTATCCCATATGAGCCTTTGAAACTAATCTCACGATTTGGATTTGGACATACATTTGATAATAAGACTTAATGAGCTTTAAGGTTTGATGTGGCAATGAAAAGCTTGACTTATGACTTTGATTGGGCTTGACGTGGAGTTTGAATGCACGAATTGGGTGTTTAGTGGTAGTTATAACATAAAATAAATATGGTAATTTTAATGGAAACAATGTGGAGTTGGAGTTGGAGTTGGAGTTGGAGTTGGAGTTGGAGTGGAATGGTGAGGTGAGATAATGAGTGGGATAGGTAGGTACGAGAATGAGTGGGATAAGGTTAGCGAAATTTGGAATAGGACAATTATTTTTTTAATAACCAAATCATAATAAATAAATAAAATATAAAATATTATTTTAAAACTATAAAATAATTTTAAAATAATATATTTTAATATTTATATATATTAAAGTATTTGGTTAAATTATGAAACTTTGTAAAATAAGGCTTCCTAAATATGAGACTTAATTATCATGAGAGACTTTGGCTCGGCATCAACAATGCAAATGATGGCGAGACTCATCAAATGGTAGGTTAATGGAGACTTTAGCAAAGCTAACGAAGTTTTGGAAGAAGCGGAAAATTTTGCTGCAAGATAGTGAAAAGAATGCATACTCTAGGGGAATCAATTTGGTGAAAATACTTGTGAACATTTCAGCATCCAAAATTGGGATCCGTCTTCGCATGTGCGCTGTCGTAATATAAAAAAATTTACTAGGGTAGATTCTGGTACCAACAAAACCTTCCGAGGAGATTCTTTTTCCTCAAACCTAGAGAGAGTCTTCTTCTGTAAGCATTGCAAGATCATTCTCTTCTATAATGATTCCTATTATGTATTTCCAAGCACATAAGTTTTATATTCCTTCCAACTTGTTATCAAGCTTGGTGCTTAGAGACATCTTGTCCCGGAGATCAAAAAATGACAAAATTTGAGAATTTCTCACAAATGAAAACTGTACTTACCAAAATATGTGCTTGACTGAGGCAAGTATGATAGTACAGTCAATTTATGAAGAATCCAAATTCTAACCCTTGAAACTGGACTTGCAATATCTTGGATTGCAGTTTTTTGTTATGTTTCTGTTTTTTTGGTTTTCTAGTTTCAAGACAAACTAGGGCTTGACTTTCTGGAGGATCTTCCCACTGAAAAAATTTGATCTTGGTTCCAAAAGATCCTCCTATAAGGGGCACACTTCCATGGTCAAATGTGAGGGCTAGGCCATTCTGACATGATGGTGGATGTGTTCCTCTCATGGTTAGATGTGAGTGTTGGGCGTGCCTTTCTGACGAGTTAAGGTCATATGTAAGTGTTGGGCAGGCCATTCTAACTTAGGGTTAGATATAAGTGCTGAAGAAGACCTAGATGGAGGCTAGGCCTACAACCAGCATGAAAAAGGGTTGTCTCTGTAGAACTTCCTATGATGAGAAGAATCATGAGATAGAACCCATGATGATGACCCAGTGATGATCCAGATCGAGTGGTGATCCAGATCCAGTGATGTTGATCCAACAGAGATGATCCAGATCGAGTGATGATCCATATCCAGTGATGATGATCCAGATCTAGTGATGTTGATTTAGCAGAGATGATCCAGATCGAGTGATGATCCAAATCCAGTGATGATGATCCAGATCGAGTGATGATATAGATCTAGATGAAGATGACTTGAAGATGAAAGATAACCTGAAGATGAAGATGACAAGGAATCGATGATGATCCAGATGATATAGAGAAGACGACTTGTGCTGATAAATTGTGTCGAGAGAATACCTTCCTAGTTAAGAGGGAGTGTTGGTGTAATTGTAACTTCATAATGTATTCGCTTGTATATCTTATGTATTGTACCCCGATGTTTATTCCGGGAAGTATCTGTAATGTAATTGAGTGATGTCATGCCCCGATGTTCCCATTGGGAGGTTCTATAATGTAAACAAGTCATGTCAAGTCATTGTGGGTAACCCTCCTATTGATCAAGAGTTAAAGTCCCCATAGTTGTGGGGCCCTAGGGTTATTATACTATCCTAGAGAAGTCGACCCTAGGTGAGTTATTGTAAGTCGGGGCAATAGTCCCCACCGTTGTGTTAAGGATAACCCTCCTTGTTGATCGGAGGGGAAAATTCCCCACAAGTTGCGGGGCACTAGGGTTATTAGAATATCCTATAGATGTTAGCTCTAGTAAGTAATTGTTAAGTGAGGCCGACATGTTGGAGTGAACATTAAGTGAACAAAAGAATATAAATAGAGAGTGAGACACTCTATTTATCATACACACACTCACTCACTGGGGTGCATGAGTGAGAGAAGAAGTTTTTGGGACAAGAGAGAGAAAGACTAATGCTGTAAAGAGATCATCTTACTGTTTTGGGGTTTTACTTTTGGTGTTGATTCTATCTCTGAGGAAGTTGCAGGGTTTTCTCCATTTATGGTTTCCACGAGGAAAATTATTTGTGTCTCTTGTCTCTTGTGTTTATTGTTGTGCATGTTATTCTCTCAATTAAAGATCCTAAGATAATGCTAGCTTTAATGATAAAAATTATAACAGGTTGAGTGGTTGGATGATGATTGGTTTTGTCAGTAAGTGAACAATCACGATCCAAAATGAAAGAGCGCAACTATGGAGAGATGTGTTGATAAGAAATAGGAAAAAGGTATTTATTGAATAAATATGTAAAGAATTAGTTGTCTCTGTTAGTAAGTCTGATAGAGTCCAAATGGATAGTTTTTCAACTGTTCTAAAAAACTAATAACATTAGTCTAGGGTGGTAGGGTGGTGCTAGGGCAGGCCACAGGTTTGCAGGGGGTCGAAGCCTCCTTCCAGTCGTAGCTGGAGAACAGGGTGTCGTAGCATCCTTGTCTATTGAAACATGAATAAAACCATAGGGTTGTTGTAGCATCCTAGTCTGTAGTTGTAGGAAAAATCTAAGGTGTATCTACGTCCTTTCTGTTGCAATAGATAAACAATTTTGTAAATTCATCTTATTAATGAGTTTGTGTTGGTGGGTTTCTCTTTTGAGGTTTCCACGATAAAATCTGTGTCTTGATTGTTTATTTTGTGTATTTTAAAGTAAAAACTGACAATACTGATTCACCCCCCCTCTCAGTATTGTGGGATAAACCAACAATTGGTATCAAAGCGGGTTCCTTCACAACAGCTTAACCACTAGAAGGAATATCCCATACAATAAGTATAATGGATCAAAAATAAGGAGTGGCGACTAACAAACCTCCACTATTTACCGGAGAAAATTATGCTTACTGGAGTGTAAGAATGAGGTGTTATCTGATGTCCCTGGGATGGAAGGTTTGGGCAGCAACAGAAAAGGAGCATAACATAGGAAACCAATACCCTATAGACACAGTTGAACTAGGTGAATATGAAGGTAATGCCAAAGACCTAAACTCAATCTTAAATGGTTTAACAGACTTGGTATTTACTAAAGTTATGCAATGCACATCTGCCAAACAAGCTTGGGACAAGTAACAAAATTATCTATGAAGCAGAATCTAAGGTCAAAGAATCCAAACTTCAAACATATAGAGGTCAATTTGAAAGTATTAAAATGAAAGAAGAAGATAATGTTGGGGAATACCTTCTTCGAGCAGATGAAGTTGTTAATGCAATCAGAGGCCTTGGAGGAAAATTAAAAGAAAAAGAAGTGGTAAGCAAGGTACTAAGAACATTACCAATGAGATATGACCCAAAGGTATCCAACTTAGAAGAACGAGATGATATTAAAAAGGTAACAATGGATGATTTACATGGAATTATCATTGCATATGAGATGAGAACAGGACAAAATGGATCTTCAAGAAAAGAAGTAGCTTTTAAAGCCTCCATAAAAAAATCTATCAGAAAACCCAAATGATGAGGAAGCTCTTTTCATTAATAAACATGAGAGAGGGACTAGGAAATACAAGGGGAAGTTACCTTTAAAGTGTTTTAATTGTGGAAGGATTGGACATTTTGCCTCTAAATGCACCTACACTAAAAAAGATGAGAATGAAGAAAAAGAAAATTCAAAATTCAAACTGGGTAAACTAGGAAACAAGAAAAAGCCCTATGGGAAAAAGAAAATTGTTTACACCATGGAAGACAGTGAAGATTTAGATGGAAGCGAAGTTGAAGAAACTGAAGTTTTATTTATGGGCCTAGACACTCAAGCCTCAAATAGTGACTTAGACATAGAAGGAGAAGTAGATCTAAGAGCTGAACTTGTTAGCGCACTTGAAGAACTTGAGAAATGTAGGAAAAATAACCAACAGTCAAATCTTATCATTAGTCAGTTGGAATCTCAACTCTTAGATGCAAAAAAGGTTGAGGAGGACCTAAACCTATAGCTCAAAAGAAGAATACAGGAGTCTGAAAATCTTGCAGAAGAAATCATGCAATTCAAGAGAAAGCTTGATGAAGGATCTATCAAATCAAAGTTTGAGAATAGCTCAAGGATTCTAGATGAAATTCTAAGTAGCCAAAGACCATCAGGTGATACGTCTGGTTTGGGGTTCGTTAAAGAAAATAAGCCAGAGAGTTTTCCTGTCACAAACCAAGAAGGAAGTAAGAAAAGCTATGCTGAAGTACTAAAGACTCCAGCTAAAAAGGAAAGAAGCAAGAAAATTGACTTAAATTCTCAAGATAAAAATAGAAATAATCTAGCACCCAAGAGACCAAATAGATATCTACAGATCTTTTTAGGTCACTGATTTGCTTGTAATAATTTTGGTCATAAAGCCTTAAATTGCATAACTGAAATAAAGGTTTCTGAATACAAGGAGTCATCAAGTAATAAGTCGAAGGGAAATAAGAATCCTTTTACATTACTTCAAAAATATGACATAGAATTTTATAAATGTAATATCCATGGACATATGGCAAGAGATTGTAAATTGAAGACTCATACAAGGAATACTATTGCATTCAAACCTCAGAACACCAACCAAAAGAAGTATTGGAGAGAAAAGGAAAGTTCCATGATTTCTTTATGTGCAACCGAAAACTAAAACTTATGGCACTTGGATAGTGGTTGTTCAAAACATATGACTCGTGACCCAAGCAAATTCATAACACTAAAAAATAATAAGGGAAAAGTCAATTTTGCAGATAGTATGTCCTCTAAAATAATCGACAAAGGAACAACTGTTGTCAACAGCAAGATCAAAGCAGAAAAAGTTTTGCTAGTTGAAAACCTCAAACCTAATCTCCTCCATGTAAGTCAAACATGTGACCAAGGACATGTTTGTATCTTTGACTCAAAAAAATGCGAAATCAAGAATAAGAAATCAGGAAAGGTCATCAGCATTGCTATGAGAAATACAAACAATGTATACATCTTGGAAAATGAAAACCAAAGCTACTTAAGTATGGTAGATGAAATTTGGTTATGGCACAAAAGGTTGGGACATTTAAGTTTTGACAATCTTGCCAAAATAAGCACAAAGGATGTTGTAAGAGATCTACCAAAAATTGTAGTTCCTCTAAACTCAGTATGTAAACATTGTCAACATGGGAAGCAAACTAGAGCCAGTTTTAAAATAAAAGAACATATGAACTCACACCCTCTGGAAATAATACACACAGACCTTTGTGGACCGGCCAAAACTAAAATCCTGCAAGGAGATCACTATTTCATGTTGCTCATTGATGATTACACAAGGATGACATGGGTGGCATTCCTCAAAGAAAAAACAGAAGCTTTTGAAAAATTGAAAAACTTCACGGCAATGGCTGAAAATGAGTCAGGTATGAAAATCAAGTGTCTTAGATCAGATAATGGGGGAGAATTTACCTCAAATGAATTCAATGAGTTCTGTGAAGGTCATGGAATTAAGAGACAATTTTTAGCTACAAAAAATCCTGAGCAGAATGGGGTTGTTGAAAGGAAAAACAAAATAGTCCAAGAAGCTTCCAGAACTATGCTCAATGACACAAAACTTCTAGATTCATTTTGGAGAGAAGTTGTATACACAGATGTCTACATACTTAACAGAGGGAAAATCAGAGTGAATAAGGATAAGACCCCCTATGAATTGTGGTATGGAAGACCAGCCTCAATCAAATATTTAAAAGTATTTGGCAGTAACTGTTACATCAAAAGAAACGAGGATGACATTGGAAAGTTCGACTCCAGGACTGATGAAGGAATCTTTCTAGGGTATTCATCCACGAAAAAGGGCATATTGGTGTTACAATAAAAGGTTACATAAAATTGTAGAGAGTGTTGATGTGAAAGTAGATGATATGAAACCTAGGAAAGAGAAAAATATTGACATTATTGAAAATGCATGTGATGATGAAGTAAAAGACTTGAAAAAGGACGAGAGCATTCATAACAAAGAATAATACAAAGAGAAGCAAGATACACAGGAAGATGAAGAAGACTTCCCTAGACCTGACACTAAAACTCCTTCTAGAAGGTAACAAAAGAATCATCTGGAGTCACAGATCATGGGTGATAAAAATATTGGAGTCATAACAAGAATACAACTACCAGGTGTTGAAAAATACCTACTCTCAATAGTTGAACCCAAGAACTTTACAAAATCCAACAAAAGTGAAGAATGGGTCAAATCCATGAATGCAGAACTAGATCAAATTGAGAAAAATGAGACTTGGGAACTTGTCCCAAGACCTGAAGATAAGAGCATTGCAGGAACTAAATGGATTTTCAAAAGCAAGTTCGATCAAGATGGATAGGTAATAAGGAACAAAGCAAGATTGGTTTGTAAGGGGTATGCCCAAGTGGAAGGTATTGACTTTGAAGAAACTTATGCTCCTGTAGCACGACTTGAAGTAATCAGAATGTTTTTAGCACTGTCATGCCATAAAAATTTCAAAGTATATCAAATGGATGTCAAGTATGCATTCTTGAATGGAAAACTAGAAGAAGTATATATTGAACAACCTGAAGGATTTATTTTGTCAAAAAACAAAGATTATGTCTGTAAACTGAAGAAGGCACTCTATGGTCTTAAACAAGATCCAAGAGCATGGTTTTCAAGACTAGAAAGTTACTTGAAACATCAAGGTTTTAAAAGAGGATCCACTGAAAGTAATCTCTACCTAAAGATAGAAGATATAAATATGATCATTGTTGTTGTCTATGTGGATAAAATCATATTTGGAAGCAATATTCAAATCCTAAGTGTATATTTTGCCTCTGAAATGAAGAAAGAATTGACAATGTTGGGTGAATTGACTTTCTTCCTAGGATTGCAAGTCTGCCAAAAAAACGAAGGAATTTTCATCTCTCAAACTAAGTACATAAAAGATATGTTAACAAAGTTTAAAATGGAAGATTCCAAACCTATTGGTACTCCTATGGTCATTGATTGCAAGTTAAGGATGATGAATCTCTAGAAGTAGATCATACCATGTTTAGACCCATGATTCTCAGATATCTAAAAAGTACCATGGAGTATGGTTTATGGTATCCAAAAGGACAAGACTTTACCTTGAAAGCATTTGTTGATGCAGATTCAGCAGGTAGTATTGATGATCGAAAAATTACTAGTGGAGCAGCATTCTTTCTAGGAAATTGTTTAGTATCATGGTGAAGTAAAAAAAAATCCTCCATTTCATTCTCTACAGCAGAAGCAGAATATATTGTTGCCGCCTCATGTTGCACTCAGGTTATTTGGATGAAACAAACCCTAGAATATCTGCTTATAAAATATGAAGATCCAATAGTGAACAACTTTGATAACACCAGTGTTATAAATATGTCTAAAAATCCTATCATGCATTCTAAGACAAAACATATACCAATCAAGTATCACTATCTAAGAGAACAGGTATCTCAAAAAGCTGTCAAATTAGAATACATTGACACAAAAGAACAGATTGCTTACATTTTCACCAAACCACTACCTAAGAAAGCCTTTGAGCATATTAGAAAGAAGATGGGAGTAATTCCTTTACAAAATCACTAAGAGGAGAAAGCGTAAACCTCAAGGGTGTTATATTTTATCATTTAGGCTATATCATCTTAGGATCTTATCTGAGAGAATAATAAGCACAACAATCAAACACAATAGACAATGAACACAAATATTTTCCTTGAGGAAACCATAAAGGAGAAAACCATGCAACTTCCTCAAAGATAGAATGAGCACCAAAATTAAAACCCAAATATACAAAGATGATCTCCCGACAGTAGTTCTCTCTCTCTCTCTCTTGTTCCAACTTCTTCTCTCTCGCAGTTATGCGCTACAACTGAGTGTGGGTGACTGTGATAAATAGAGAGGCTCACTAGGATATTTATATTCTTTCATTCACTTAATATTTGACTCTGTTATGTACGCTCGAGTAATACTAACTTATTTATGTAGGCTCGAGTAACCACAACTAGGGTACTAATGACCCGACTTACAACGGAGGGGATTTCCTCATGAATTTTAGTAATTCTCACGATAGGAACATTGGGGTACAAAGAAATACAAGTGATTCTCCCAATAGGAGCATCGGGGACCAATGAAATACAATATATACAATTGAATACATTCTGAAGTTACAAATACATCAACACTCCCTCTTAACTAGGAAGGTTTCTCTTGACACAATTCATCAGTACGAGTCTTTTTCTCTAGATCATCATCAAAGCTTATCATCACTAATCATCATCAAAGCTGGATCATCATCAAATATGGATCATCACTAGATCATCATCAAAGCTATATCATCACTGGATCATCATCAAAGCTAGATCATCACTGGATCATCACTGGATCATCACTGGATCATCATCAAAGCTGGATCATCATCATCACGGCTTCCTTTATCTCGATCAAAGGGTGCTATCTCTCAATTCTACTCGTCACAGGAATTTTTATAGAGCCAACACTTTTTATGTTGGTTGTAGTCCTAGCCTCTAGGTAGGTCTTAATCTTCTTAAGCACTTATATTTGACCTAGTCAGAAAGGCCCGCCCAACACTTACATCTGACCATGGGAGGAACACATCCACCACCATGTCTGAAAGGCACGCCCAACACTCACATCTGACCTCATCATGTCAGAAAGTCCCAACACTCACATTCAACCTCATCATGTCAGAAAGGCTCATCCAACATTCACATCTAACCACATCATGTCAGAAAGGCCCAACACTCATATCCGACCTCATCATGTCAGTAAGGCTTGTCTAGCACTCACATATGACCACATCATGTCAGGAAGGCCCAGCACTCAAATATGACCTCATCATGTCAGAAAGGCTCGTCCAGCACTCACATCTGACCACATCATGTCAGAAAGGTCCAACACTCACATCTGACCTCATCATGCCAGAAAGGCTAATCCATCACTCACATCTGACCACATCATTTCAAAAAGGCCCAAGACTCACATCTGACCTCATCATGTCAGAAAATCTTGTCCAACACTCACATCTGACCATATCATGTCAGAAAGGCCCAACACTCACATCCGACCTCATCATGTCAGAGAGGCTCATCCAGCACTCACATCTGACCACATCATGTCAGAAAGGCCCATCACTCACATCTGACCTAGTTAGGAAAGGATTTGGACTTACATCTGAACATGGGAGGTCCAGCCTATCACCATGTCAGAATGGCTCTGCACTTACATCTGACCACGGCAGGCCCATCCTACCACCATATCACGATGGCTCTGCACTTACATATGACCATGGGAGGCCCAGCCTACCACCATGTCATAATGGATCTGCACTTACATCTGACCATGGGAGGCCCAGCCTACCACCATGTTAGAATGGATCTACACTTACATCTGACCATGGGAGGCCTAACCTACCACCATGTCAGAATGGCACACGGACTCATCACTTCCACTTGGAAGGAACCTCGATCTGGAGAACACCAAGTTTCTCCCTGAAGTACTCAAAATTCACTCTAACCATTTCTATCATAGAATCACATAAGGGATGATTACGTCCAAGGATAACCTATGAGCTTCTCCAGGACCGATTACATTCGAGGACAACCTATAGGAATTTTTACATCTGAGCAACCTACGAGCTTTGCTAAGATTTGATGCTCAGACAACCTGTCTCACCAGCTATGCTAGAACTCCCTCTTTCTAGAGATCTTGATCTGGATCACATACTGGAGCTTCACTACTCCTCTCTGCATCATACAAAAATGCAAGTCAGATCAATCAAATCAAATAGTAGTTTTCAAGAGAAACATACTACCTCCCAACTATCCGAGCAAATGGCAACATATTTTTCCTCGATTGTACTCAGCGCCATGCAGGACTGCTTCCTGCTAAACCAAGAGATCACACCTGATCTCATACTGAAGCAGCACCCCGAAGTGCTCTTACTATCAATGGAACTGCATGCCCAATCTGAATCCACATAACCCTCTAGGTTAATCTTCTGATTCGCTTCATACTTGAGCCCATAATCAACTGTACCCTTTAGGTACCTCACTGCATGCTTTGCAACTATCAGGTGAACATGTCTCGGATCTATCAGGAACTGGCCCAATGTGTTCATAGCAAAGCAAATATCTGGACTCGTATTCATCAAGTACATCAATCACCCAATCATCTGACGATACATTGTAGCATCAACTATCTTTGATGAAGAAACACTCAATAGCTTCAGGTTCGATGCCATAGGTGTGGTCATGGCCTTGCAATCCATCATCCTGAACCTCTTCAGAATCTCCACTGCATACTTCCCTTTTCCCAGGGATATTCCATCCGCATTCTGCCATAGCTCCATGCCTAGAAAGTAGTGCATCATACCCAAGTCCTTCATCTCGAACTCGACAGCAAGTATCTTTCTTGAAAATTTAATGAGTTCCTATTTCTTTGTCAGGAAGAAGTCATCGACATATAACAAGAGCATCACTAGTCTTTCGCCTTCAACCTTGAATTAAAGGTTGGAATCCGCTTTACTCTCATTAAATCCTAGAGCCATCAGTAAGCTATCCATCTTGTTGTACCATGTCGAACCTCAGGATCTTCTGCAGTCACTCCCTCTGAAGTGGAGCACCATTCTCCCTCTGCCTTTCATACTCTATGTATTGAAACATTCTGTACTATAGTGATAAGTAGTTTCATGTACTACTAATACTCTATGTATCTATCTAGGGTCACTAGATACCAAGATCCTCTATCTTGAAACTTTTCAAAAGTTCTTCTCGCACCGAACTGTGAGCTTGTCATCCTCTATAGGATTTCATCTTCAACCTTGTAGAAAAGGTTATGATATTCATCACTCTAGGTGATCTTCAAGCTCCTCATGCATGTGTTATCCCATGGGTGCCTTCTGAGCTCGTACAAGGCCTTCTTTAATTTGCACACATGAGTCTGCATGTCATGTGTCTTTCTAGTGGTTGCAAATGTCTCTTCGTAGTATATGCCTTATTTCCGTGAGAAGCATCGTGTTACGAATCTTGCCTTGTATCCCACGATGTTTCCATCTAATGCATGATGGAACTTGCAAATACCACATCCTAGACATCATTCTTCTTGAACTGGAACTCTCCTTCCCTTGCTTCTTGGCTACTTCTTCATAGCTAGAATTTTCTGCATCAATGATGTCTCTCAATAGTGTCACATAACTGCATTCATCATATTATTCTTCATTCTTGTATTATTTCTCAAGATGTCATCACTTGTTCTTTGAAACAAGTCTCGTCCTTCTTTTCTTGTAGGTGATTGTACGCGATCTTTCCTACAAGTCAAATGCATTAGTTGTATCGTTAGAAACATTTCATAAGGCATATTCATAATGGAAAATTCTTATGAATAAAGATATTATCATGCAACTATTTTAGCCAATACAACATTCATCCATATCTCACGGAAACTTTCTAGATGCCTTCCATCTCTACCATGACATCATTGAGATTGTGCATTAATCCAATATGTCAACAAAGAGGTTGCATTCTAGATAAGTAGCAATGGAGATTTGTATAGCACCATGAGCTACTTACCCATCGCATGCATATTAGTAGTATACTGTCATTAATGCAAACATTCTATCATGCATAATACATCATCTGACTATAAACAAATGCATAAAAAAACAATGAAATGACAATTGAATACTTATATTTATTTGTTTCATGGGTAGACTCCTTCTTTCAGCTTCATCATCTTCTTCATTCATAACAACATCATTTCTTATCCAAATTCTTAATATGGATAAGAGGTTGACCAAGAATTGAGTTCTTCATATTCCTCATCGCTTCAGGGATCTTCTTTCGATCATGAGAGCTTGGTCTTCAGTTGCTCCCATCTTCTCTTTCTCTTATTATGAGTCGAGCTTCATCTTTTGTGTGCTATTCCTAGAGTCTGCTGAAAGTAATCACTTCCTTTTGGAACACATTCCTCGAATGAATGAATCCCATGATCCCAGGAGGCCATTCAAGGTGCTTATCACAACTTCTGCATTCTCTACTTCTTCATCCACTACTTCAAGTTGTTCTTTGATTTGAGAGACTCTTGTAAAGTATGACTGTATGGTCTCTGCATTCTGGATCTTTACATTCTTCAACTAGTTTCTCAAAGTCATCTTTTAGTTTATGTTCTTCCCTTCAAATATCTTGGTCAAGGAATCAAACGTCTCTTTAGGTGTCTTTAGGGAATATACTTGTGGTATTGGGTGATCCTTAATTGAATCAGCAATGATTTTCTTGGCCTTCACCAAGTTCTTCTTGTGTAAGGCTTTAGCCTCATCTCCGTTTGGACCTGGAACCTTTCCACTTATGTAGGTGTCCAATTCATTTTCTTCAAGTATGAGTGGGATCCTATACTTCCATACTCAGAATTTTTCAGATTCACCAAGCTCATCATCAAGATGGTGTCTTTAGTCATCTTGAAATGAGAACCTCCTCTATAAATAGCAAAAGATTAGATCTTACCGATTTGAGGTGTCCATCCTAGTTCCGGAGCTCATTGATCTAGGGTTTGTCAAAGAAACCCTAATTTTCAAAACTTGGAATCTTTCAGATTTGAATGGATAGAAAGATATACCTCTTCAAGGCAAGCTGTCCAATGTACTCCTTTTCTGAAAAAAGTGGAGGCAAACTCTCGGAACAGGAAGCCCTAGTTTTCCAATGAATGATATTGTTTCTGCAGTATCTACAAAATTCCTGCTCCTATGTGTCTAAAATTTTGTGCTGAGATAAAATATTCTGTCCTCTTTCCAACACCACATTTTTTATCAAAATTGGTTTCACCAATTGGGACTTATGATAGTTTTCCCACAGTGACTTAATTCAGGACTGTTCAGAATACCGAACTTGTACAGACTGCCATGTGCCACTGTTTTGCCTTATGGGTCTGAAATGTTTACCATAGAAATTAAAGTACATCCCCTATCTGGAATATCTTAAGAAATTACATTTGGACCATCGTATCCCGAGATATATCAATTATCCCTCGGTGTCATGTTTAGGGATCAATCCTTGAAGAGGCTGGAACACTGATTTGGAGGAATCATATCTCCTATAATATAGTGAATATGAGACTGCAAGTTTTACACAAGATACAACAGGATTTCATCTTCGGCCTGTGAAAATTTCAGCCCCTGAGACCTCTTCAATCCCGATATATAGTGAATGTACCAAAACTACCAGTTTTAGTATTTTAGGGTTTTTCAAGGCTGGGGTCAAACTAGGGTTTAACTTTCTCGGAGTTTCACTCAACCAAAAAATTCGACCTTGGTATCTAAACTTTGATTTTTATGAGGAGAGAAATCCTATGTTGGGATCACTCAAAAATTCCTCTTCTGTAAAAAGCCCTAATTTCCCGCACCAAAAACTGAAAATGCCCCAGAATCAAATTTTGCTTCGATAGAAAGATGCGCCCTTCAATGGAGAGTCAGACTAGCCTCCTTTTGCTGATGGATTGTGGAGAGAGACCCAAAAATTGAGAATCCCTAGCTTCTACAATTGCACAACGTCTTCTTCTCATGTTAGCTCTGATACCATGTTAGATTTTTATCATTTAAGCTATATGATCTTAGGATCTTATCTGAGAGAATAACAAGCACAGCAATCAAACACAATAGACAATGAACACAAAGATTCTCGTCAGGGAAACCATAAAGGAGAAAACCCTGCAACTTCCTCAGAGATAAAATGAGCACCAAAAGCAAAACCCAAAGATACAAAGATGATCTCTCGACAACAGTTGTCTCTCTCTCAGTTATGCGCTACAATTGAGTGTGAGTGACTGTGATAAATAGAGAGGCTCGCTCTCTATTTATATTCTTTCGTTCACTTAATATTTGACTTTATTATGTAGTCTTGAGTAATCCTATCTCAGTTATGTAGGCTCGAGTAACCACAACTAGGGTACTAATGACCCGACTTACAACAAAGGGGATTTCCTCATGTCTTTTAGTAATTCTCCCGATAGGAACATCAGGGTACAAATAAATACAAGTGATTCTCTCAATAGGAGCATCATGGACCAATGAAATACAATATATACAAGTGAATACATTCCAAAGTTACAAATACATCAACAAGGGGTAGATATGATGACAGGGGGAGCTGTCAAACAGAGAGGTTTCTTTGTCATTGGTGTCAAAGGGGGAGAATGATTAAAGATTTTTCCATCAATGCCAAAGGGGGATATTGTTGAGTAAAATGGTTGTAATTGATGTCAAAAATTTTAATGAAATCTAAAGATATGGTGGTAGGCTGAAATCAACAGAATAACAAAGGAATAACCCTGTTACAGGTTATAGGTTGAATAACAAACGAATAACCCTCTAGCAAGTTGAACAATTGATCGATCATCCAAATAAATCAATGGCTCACAATGTTTTTGTTGAATGAACTAACATAGGTTAAACATGTTCAAAGTGATAAAGTTCCGTGAAGGAATAAGATTGGATGGTAGAGGTTAGTCCTGCCCTAGATCCAGCGGCTGGGGATTAGCTCCGCAAAAGAAAGGTGGAAGGACAAAGTTCTGCAACAATCAATATCGGACAACTTATATTAGTCCCGCACTAGATCTAATGGTTTAGGATTAATTCCGATAGTTAGGAGGAAAATCCAAAGTTCCACAAAAGATCAAGATTGGACAGCTAAAGAAAAATGCGGAAAGGGAATTGTGGAAGTAACGTTAAAGATTTTATGAACCCACAATTCGAAAGATCAAAGGCAGGAAAGAATATGCAAGAGATCAATGGTGTGAAAGAAAAATGTCTAAAGGGAATTGCGGAAGTAATTTTTAAAAATTTGATGTACCTGTAACCCGCAACCTGCAATCCGGAAGATCGAGGGTCAGGATAGACTCCGCAAGAGATCGACAATATGGAGGGGATCTTGTGGAAAGGATCTCATGGAAATGAGCTTGTGGGAAGTAGAGATATGATTTGAGGAAATGTTACATACCGCATCCCACAATCTGGAGATCGACGCTCATGGTGATTCTCGATAAAGATCAACGGTGGGAAACCAACTCTCGCATTTCAAAGTGTGGGAAGGAGTTTGCGAAAAGACAAGGTTGAGAGTCGAGATACGAATGTTATATCCCACATCCCATGTCTCACAAAATAGATATCGACTCTCAAGGAAAATCCTAATAAAAATCAATGGTGGTAAATCGCTGAAATAGAAAATTGGTGCAGAAAAACGATTCAAAAAAGAAATTGGTAAAGAAGATCAACTGTCTGGATTGTATTTGGTGAAGAACATTATAGAAACACCAGAAAATGATGAACATGGCTGCGAAAATGAATTCTGAGATGTGGGAAGAAATGAAACGATGTCTTCACTGAAATGATGTTACCGTTGAGCAGCTGGATGATGGTTGGTTGTGTCTGTAAGTGAACAATCATGATCCAAAATGAAAGAGCACAGCTATGGAGAGATGCATTGATAAGAAATAGGTAAAATGTATTTATTGAATAGATCTATAAAGAATTAGGTGTCTCTGTTATTGAGTTTGATAGATTCCAAAGTGGATAGTTTTTCAACTGTTCTAAAAAACTGAGAACATCAGTCTAGGGTGGCAGGGTGGTTCTAGGGAAGGCCATAGGTCTGCAGGGGGTCGAAGCCTCCTTCTAGTCGTAGCTAGAGAATAGGGTGTCGTAGCATCCTTGTCTATTGAAACAGGAATAAAACCATAGGGGTGTTGTAGCATCCTAGTCTGTAGTTGCAGGAAAAATCTAGGGTGTATCTACATCCTTTATGTTGCAGCAGATAAGCAATTTTGTAAATTCATCTTATTAATGAGTTTGTGTTGGTGGTTTGATCTTTTGAGGTTTCCACAATAAAATCGGTATATTGATTGTTTATTTTGTGTATTTTAAAGTAAAAACTGACAATACTGATTCACCCCTCCCCACCTCTCAGTATTGTGGGATAAACCAACATTTTCTATTTTAAATTCTATGAAAAGTTTGCCAGTGATTGCTTCAGAAAATGAAGAGGAATTGGATTTCTCTCTCTCTAATGTTTTTGTTGGTGTGCATAGAAGTAATACTTTGGATGTTTTGGAAAATATATCATATTTTAGGAGTGATCAATTCACTCGCATTGATCTAGAGCTTCCAAACAATTCCTACATAATTGCTTTCACCGATACTCAAAGTTTTGTTGAAGAAGGAAAAAATTGTGCATCTACCATCTCAATGGAGCACTTGGAACCTTTGTTCCACAATATTAGATCTGATATGACCTTATTTGGATCTTATATGACCTTATTTTGTTCTCATTGTAAGTTTCAAGAGCCTCCAGTCATGCTTGTAGATGTTCTTATCAATTTTGGTGTGAAAAAACAAGTACCTCAAGTCTCTTTCAAAATTGTTGTTGGGGATTCGATGTTAGTTTTCTCTCATGAGTTTTCTGATATTATATTTTGTGAATCATTGGATATTTTAGAAGCTATATCATATTATGGAGCTCAGCATTCACTCTCCATGGTCCTGGGACTTCTCTACCTTTCTATTTGATCACATGCTCATCTCCTCACAGTACTAGTAAAGATGGAGACATCATGCATTCACCTGGACACTTGCTCCTAACACTTGGAGCTGATTTTACATCACATGGTTTGATGTTCAAGGCTACAACATATAATTTTCTTGGGTTTACCTCACATGGTTCGAATTCTAAAGCACTTTTTCTCTCTCATCATTTGATCCCAGTTGCTCTACATGGGTCCATTTTTCATCTTGCAGTTGTTTATGTTCCTGATTCAGTTGAGCATATTCCTCTTCTTCCAAAGAGGAAAATTCCTCCAAAGATAATCATTTAGTTTGGATAGGTTCACATGCATAGTCCCAGGATGTTGATGCAAAAAGGAACTAATATTCTACATTACAGCTACACAGAGTTGCATATTGCAACAAAATTTCCCAATTCCTTCTTATTTTGAGGGGGGGGGGGTTCCCATGAGGTTTTCCCCATTTTCCTTAGTTTATTAAGTAGTTTTTATTTTTCATTAGATTGCATGGGTGACTTTTGGCCTAGTTTCCAGGGCCCAAATTTGTCCAAGTTAGGATTAAGGGGGTGTGTTAGGTCCATTGTCCATATATATTCAATTTGATCATCTTGCCTAATTTACGAGTCATTTGGATGAGTTTGGTGCCACTAGTGTCACTGGTGCCATTTGGTGCCATCGATGCCAATCCCTACATTCTAGGAGCCACTATGAGTGTCACCAATGGCCTCCATCAGTTGGTTGTGGTAGGTAGGAAGTTATGTTGATTCAACCTCCAGTTACAATCAGTTAGATCACTATGAGTTATTCTAGCGCCAGTTTTGCATGGCTGCATGGGGAAGTGGCACTTTTTTCCACCTGCCTCATCAGTTTAGCTATTTCAACTAGTTTAACTGATTGTAGACTAATTTAGACATAAGGAGTTAGACTAATGGCTCCAATGCAGTGATTTAGACACACTGAGTTAGCCAATCAGTCAGGTTTAGTTGGTAGATTCTAATCTTATCCACATGATTCGAATTCTTCTTATTGTAACACCATTGTATTACTGCTTCAATGAATGAAGATTAATGTTTTAATTTACTGATCAATTCTTATCAAATTTGTCTCAAATTTTTATTTTTAAATGTACATTGTTCTTGATATTCCACTATACAATTCTACTTCACTATTGCTCTCATTTGCATGTAGATCAATGGTTCAATATTTTAACAGTTTCATGCTATGGAAGGTCCATTAAAGGCATATATTACTATCGATAAGGTGGAAGAAGATTTTGAGATTCGATTTACGAGTCAAAATAATTTGAAGAGGCTCAATGTACCTACTTATTATCAATACACTCATTTAGATATAGATGAAAGAAAACTGTTCAATTTTATGTATCTAATGGGATAAGTATAAAAAAATATTAATAGGTTTGCAAATTTAGGATTTGTTTCATCACATGGTCCATCTTCATTAGGCCAAGCAATCTAGTGAAGATGAGAACATGTACATGTGTCATTCAAGTGCATTCATTTTTCACCAGGAATCTACAAGAATATCATGGAATCAAGGCCTATTTTTATAACTATTCCCCACCAATCATGTTGGTTGTGGAGCCCGATATTCTAGATTCAGAGATATTATTGTTCAATAGTGTTTGTACCCCAGTTTTACTGTACACTCATCATAGAATGGGGTGTGGGAGGCAGCGCACCCTTAGCAGGGGTTCGGTTGCAGCACCCCCGAAAGAAATTTTTGGGATGCTTGTTGGAAAATAGTGTACATGCCCATTGTATTGATTGAATTGTAGTATTTTCCCATGGTAATTCCCTTATAAAATAAAAGAATTGTCATGCAACTATGTATTGTAGCATTTTAAAAACAATCTTTGTGATTGTGTGAGAGAGACTGTGAGAGAGTGAAGAGGAAGTGCAACAGGGTTGCTGCAAGTTGTATCCCTTAATTTTGTTGGATGGTATAATAATAAAGGACTGACAATTTCTATGTGGACATAACCCATCTTGGGTGAACCATATTATATATGTGTCTCTCTTGTAATGTGTTTTAATATTTATATCTTGTTGATTGTTTATTTTTATTGCTTCGCGATCCTCTTTTTTTTAACAAATTATATGTTGTAGAAGTTGTTATAAATAAAAATCTATAAATATGGAGGAGAACGAAGATCAAAGGATCTACAATTTTTTTATAGTGACAACGTGTCTACCCTTGAAGAGTGAACATCATAGAGCATAGCTCTAAAACTTAATATTAACAAGAGCTGTAAATTGGAAATCCTTTAAAAATTCTCCCTTTCATTTGTATTAGTCTGTAAAAACTCTAAATTATTTGTGCTTTTTTGTTGTTTTTGCCACAAAATTTTCTACTTGTTTGTCCAATATGTTATGTTTATAAATAAATCTTGAGATTTTTGGAATCAATTTCATTATCTTATCAATATTTATGTGCTTATATTTGGGAGGTTTTTAGATTTCATGTGTGAACACTAGTAGTGTTTTTCATAACCTGTTGATTAATAAAATGAACCTTGGCATCTTACTCCATTGTTGATTGAACAATTCAAATATTTTATTATTTTTTTATGGGAATCTAAGGCAAAATATTGAGGTTTTGAGCTTCAAATTTGTTTTGGATAAACTTTGTGTAGGTTACTGGAATGGTATTTCAACACACCTTTCCTCTTTAGTGTTGATATTTATTCAAATCTCTAAATAGATTGAATTTAGATTAGTGTAAGCCTACTTTAAATTCCTCCTCCTTTCACCTCAAAGAAATCAAATTGTTTAATGCATTTAATGTGATGGATAATGGATTATTATTTACTTCTAATCTTCCTTTGATTTTTTTGAGTACCTATAGTATAAAGGTGTGATGGATAAGCGATTATTATTTGCATATAATATTCCTTTGATTTTTTGAGTACCTATCCTATAAAGGAGAGAGAGAGAGAGAGAGAGTCCCTACCTAAACAATTGAAACCACTAATTCAAAGAAAACTATTTTTTTGAGCGACCCAAATTTTAGTTAGTTTTATTAAAATAGTGATTTTGGATTCCATAGTTCTATACATGGGAACATCTCAAGGAATAACATATGGTATATAATATATTATAGATAGATAATAACCATACATTAATACATAAAGAAGGTAAATCCCACCATGCATTAATCCATCGATAGGTCAAGCTCACATTCTTAATTCCATTGATAGTTTGAACCCACATTCCTCATTGCTTTGATAGATCAAGCCTTCCATACATTGATTCATCAATATATGGATTATGCCATACAGTAATGCATTGAGAGGTTGATTCCACATTCCTCATTTTGTACATAAGTCAACCGTACATTCCCCATTTCATCCATAAGTCAAGTGTAAATTCCTCATTCCATAGAGTAGGTTGAGTAGGACACTCTATAGAAACCGATCCCAAGGAGAAAAATACGACCTCACCAAGGATACCAAAGGGGGAGAGATGATCCCAAGTGAGAAAATTTGAGCAAGAGGAGACAATTATTATTGTTAGTCAAATTAATTGTCTTAATTATTGTTACATTTTAATATCAATCCGAGTTTCATAATCTTATGAGATGAAAGCAAAGTATGCGGCAAGTTCAGAGCATATCCTATGATCTAGATGCTAATGAAAAGTAAAGCAACTTCAAAAAAATTGCAAAATCAATTTATTTCGAGACCATGAATATTAGATCACAAATCAAGATGGTATTTGTAAAAACACATGACACAACAACATTCTACAACCAAGGGTTACTGTTGTGATGGTTACTTCATTCTAAGTCATTTTTTTTATCTTTTTGAGAATGTGCTCTTAGAAACAAGGAGGTATTATATGATAAGAAATTAACACCAAACACACTAAAAAATAGGATATGATTCTCGGAAAAATTTTACTCATCCAATTGTGAATCACTAAGGTAGAAATGCAGGAGCAGTACAGTTTGTGTACTTGGAAGTACTTCAGTTTTGTTCACTTCAATAAATTGAATGGAAAGAGTTATATTTTAGAGATATACCCAATGAAAATCAACTTGAAAGTAGGAAATATCCTATCTCAAAATCTTAACTATATGATGTAATTTTCTGAACTTTTTACCCAATCAGTTCGTGAATCACTAAGGTAGAATTGCAGGTCTAGTACATTCTTGTACTCAAAAGTACGTTTATTTCACTTGGATGAACTATTATATGAAATAAGATCCAAAAATGCAACCACTAAAATCAAAACTTGAATAAAGAAAGAAACCTAACTATTCCTAAGATATCATTGAGTTCCATTGTGAGATCCTAAGGTAGAAATGCAGGCTAATCATATATCCTTATGATCATCAGTACTCTGTGAGTCCCACTTTAATGGATTTTATCAATCATTAAAAAGACATCTTATATGCCAAATATGAAAACAACTCTAGTTGTGAAATCCTAAAATCAATACTATCGAGTAATGAATTCTAAGGTAGAAACCCAGGTTAGCATGCATTTGAACAACGAAAAATACTATGCAAATTTCTTCTAGTTGATATTGAATTTAGGAGGTTGTGAAGGTAACCATTAAATCATCACCACAAATCAACTAACTCATTCAATCTTCAGCAAATAATCATAAGGAAAATTTATATAAATTCACAACAAATGTAGTGACTATAGGAAATACATGCTACATAAATGATAAGCTAGAGGAAATAGAAGCTATAGGGACATAACATCTTTGCTACAAGAATATGTAACACATTCAAAGTATAAAAAGAAAATTACACACGCACACACTTTTATAAATAAATGTATAAGCACACAAGGGCGTTGTTTTTTAGAGGAAGGGGGTGCTTCATTATCTTAGAAACAAGCCTTCTATGTTACTCACAAACTCGGAAGATTAACAATTTAAATTCATAAGAAACCACTCCTTCTATTTCACAAAACCTATGATCCTGTTTTTTCTCGAGTTGTGCTACTATACAAATCTTAGAGGTGGTTACAGTAACCACTGTAGCAATTCAGGAAATGATTTTTATATGATCTCATTGTTGGAGGAATTGCAATCAGAAAACCATAATTAGTAAATCAACTTAATTCTCATTCATTCACTAAAAATGAAGGAAATATATGATAATAAACTACTTTAACACTTGCAACTTTTTCCCAAGGCTTATTCATGAATATGGTGAAAATGGTAATAAATGGGTAAAATTATCAAAAAGATATTAATGGTGATCGTGAAAAAGAGACACATTAGCGACCCAACATCTCCCCCACACTTGATATTTGGCATGTCCTCATGCAAAGGAGTTGATTTAATCATTTAATCGTATTTTCTTTTGCCACCCAAATTCAAATAACTAACTTCTTGTAGCAATATTTTATTTCCATTATCCCCAAAATACAAATCATTTTTTCACGAAACTTGGTAAGATTGTTGATACTACCCTTATTCTTCTGTAAAGTAAGTTTCACATCTAATAGATGCATAATTTTCAAGGAAAAGGGAAAATGGTTGAAGGTGATGGTGGCCAACTTTTTGAAAAATAGAAACTGGAACTAGTTGAAACTTTGTTTATTTATTCATCATACATTGATGTAATTATGCAAAAATTTGAAAGAAAATGGGTTGACGGTTTGGGAGATATCAAAATATCAATTCCTTCTTTGTTCATGGAAAAAAAGACTTGATTGTAGCTTTAACCATGAACTATAGATGATCACGTTCCACCTAGGTGTGATTCAAACCACTTGGAACCATATCGAGGGATCTAGAAACACAATCCATTTCCCATAAATTTTCCTAGAGTTGAGGTGATATGCTAACCTTGTAGGTTGCTATTGGAATTTGAGGTTTATTAAATGAATTTTCTGTGGCAAACTCCATTGATTCTCCATTGTTTATCTTAGCAACATTGTATTTTTGCATGTCTTTATGTTGTGGGACTTTGAATAGTATGCTGAGAGAATGATATTTTATATTTTGATCTTGCTATAGAGTCATAATTTTTGTGACTTATTTGTATATCTATTGGATAATTATACCCTCAACCCTTGTTTGAAATTTTTATGTGAAGAGTGGTATCCTCTCGGCTAAATTATGGCCATTTTGTCACAATAATCAATTTGTAATAATGCCACCATTAAAATTTTATTGTACTAGGTCATATTGGATTAATGAGGATGGACGAGTGAAATGGATTTACAATAGTATGGTATCATGGGGACAATAGGTTTGAGAATGAAGGATAACTAATAACGAAGAGGTGGTCTGAAAAGTGAAATGATGGCATAAAGGATATGCGATAGGAATATCAAGAATATAGTGATATCTTATTAAAAATTCCTAAATTTTTAACAAATTAACGAGTTTCAAAAATTGTTTTACCTCAAGTTTACCATAATGAAAGCTTGGACTGTAGGAAGGAAATTCTAATTGTTGGTACTTGATAGAAGATCTAGAACTTAATGTGCTACCGAGCTAAAAGAAGATAATTGTGATGGAAATTGAAGTGTTGCAAGCATTCCACTATAAAAAGATACATTAATGTACTACAAGAACATATACCCGTTGTAGGAATGGAGATATGCTATAGGAACAAAGATCCACTCCAAGAAGAAACATATATTGTAGGAATAGAGGTATGCATGTTGGTCATGTTGAATGGTGATGTGCTCCATGAATTTTGTAGTTGTATTATTGAATTTCAATCCTTCACATGCTTCTATAGGGACCAAAAACTCTGTTGCAAGAATGAAATCCCACCCACACCAGAGATATTTCATGTCCTCATTCCACTGACTTATGGGATATGTGACAAATACTATTGTCTCAAGCACATAAGTGGATTGAATAACTTCCCAAACAAATCTTAATGATCTATTCTTTCATTTGAAAAAATAGAAGGATGCAGCTACTATTTAGTACCCCTCATAATATTCAATCATTCCTAAACCTTGGTACAATTATTTCGATGCAGATGAATGTGTTGAAGTCGAGCATGGGAATAAATCATTGGATTACATACCATTAATAATGTATGTTGTTAACCAATACAATACCACTCACCATTAATGTCAATGAGTGTTGAGGTACCTTAATGCATCTTGTCAGGCACAAATGAATGTGTTGGAGTCAAGTAACCTACAGTATCTGGTACTTAGGAGGAATTTATCCATCCCGAATGGTATCAATGAGGAAGCCTACCATTGAGGCATAGAAGTTCTAAGGAATTTATAAATATATCGTGATCTTGATCCCAAATAGAGTGTTAAAGTCAATGGGACAAGAACTACTAGAAGGAAGGATTTAGGAATCCCACATCATCTAGTCTGAGCATAGAACAAAAATGATTTGAATAACTTCAATAAAAGTTTGAACTAACATGCATAACTTTATTGTGATTTTTTACCACCAGTAACCTAGTTTTCAATCAAAACTCGTGTTTAGTTGCCCCACTAAACTGATTTTCACAACTATAGTTATTTTTATTTTTACTTATCCAATCCTCTACACTATCCTACTCTACTTGAAAAGGAAAATTTATTTTCTAGTGTAGTAATATTTCCAATGGAGCAACTTGCTAACAAGATCTCAAAGATACTCATACCCAAATATGAAAAATGTACCTCAATGAATACCGAGATATGAGAGACCAACTACTCTTGTAAATATGGTGCCAAAAATTGTTGAAATATGGAGTGATACTACATAATGATGACTTATTGAAACCAAACTTAAATATAATATTTTTTTCCTTAATGTCTTGTAGTTGTCATGTCATGAATTTATTCAAAAAATTGATCTTTATATTCCTAAATGCATAAGGGATATGGATCTGGGGATAAAGATGCAAGGAATTATTCAATCTTTGGCTCCAATGTTTATTCTTCATAAGTTGTTTCCCTTGACTTGTCGATATCTTCTTCTTCAATCTAATAAGGATAACTATAGGAAACTTCTAGGTCCTCCTCCTTTAAACTCCGTTCATGGGTCTTTTGATCTTCTATTGCTTCTTGAGCTGCATACAAGTTCTTAGTTACAATTATGAACTTTGGACAAGGATTTGAGACGATCCTTGTGATAGTGCTTCCTTCTTTACTAAAAAATTTCTTGAGCATCTTTCATCTCTTCTAACTAGTCTAGAGATATTGCTCACAAATGGATTAGTACATTGGGTTCTTACAACACCCAAAAATAAAAATTATTAACGAAATGAATTAAAAATACACTACTTAAAGCAAACTTAAATAAAAATTGATCATGTACTCAAATTCCCTCATGCTACTAAGACTCTTCTATCACCAAGTTATCTATTGACATGAGTTAGCTTCTTTTTTCCATGAATCAAACAAAAACTCAAAAGAAATCATATGCAAGAAAAACATGAATAACCAAACTATGAGTGCTCTAATCTCTTTTTCATATCCTTATAAACAACACCAAAAAATGTTCACCTAGCTCTCCATGGTCTAAACCATAGTCATACATCATATTCCCTCCATTACTTCCTCCATTTTGACCTTCACAACTATATTTACACTGAATATGGTCCAAAACATTATTATTCCTTCCCCATAAATGAAGGGAAGTTGAGCATTTATTGTGATTTATCCCCACTCTCTCCCAAAAGGGCCAAGAAACCCTAAAAATGAGAATGGGTCAAAAACCATAGATAGATACCATGGACAATAAAATTCCCTGGGTCATTACCATGGGTCAAAAAATCTTGGACCATCCTATAAATACATTGTGAGAGCCTCCCCCAAAACACTTTTTGCCATTTTCTCTTAGTCACATCATTCACTTTTCTGTCATCATTCTCATATCTTGCCACACCATTCCCATGATGTACATTGAGTTCACTCTGTACCCATTTGGATCCATTCCCCCATTTGAAAACTATTTTTGGAAGAGACTGGAGACCCAAACCGTGGAGCTGTGGGACCATTTCCTCGGACAGATACAATGGCCCACATTACAAAAAAATGTATGAATGTTGTCATGTTTGTTAGTTAGTAGAATATATTTGAAAAACCTAAAAAATATTATTATTGTTGTTCGTGTTTCCTGTTATTATTGAACACTACCCTATGATCTGGGCGATCTAGGGTAGGTTCTTTTGCACGTAGTAGGGGAGAAATCCCCACTACAAATATCAGTAAAATTATTTGTCTTAATTCCTATCACATTTTAATATCAATCCAAGTTTCATAAGATTATGAGATGCAAGCAAAGTATATGTAGGATCATAGCCTAATCTATGATCTAGATGCTAATGAAAAGTAAAGGAAATTCAAAACAATCACAAATTCAATCTATTTTGAGACTATGACTCTTAGATCATGGATGAAGCTTATATTTGCAAAAGCATAGGACACATAAATGTTCTACAACCAAGGGTTAGTATTGTGATGGTTATTTCATTCCAAGTCACTGATTTGATCTATTTGAGAGAGTGTGCTCAGAAATGAGGATGTATTATGCGATAAGAAAATAACACCAAACACACTAAGAACAAGGATATGATTCTTTAAAAAATTGTTAGTTATCCAAATTGTGAATCACTGAGGTAGAAATGTAGGACCTTTACACTTTTTGTACTTGATAGTACTTTGTTTGTGTTTACTTTAATAAATTGAATGGAAATATTAATATTTCATAGATATACCCAATGAAAATAAACTTGAAAGCATGAAATATCCTATCTCAAAAGATTAACTACAAGATGTAATTTTATGAACTTGTTACCAACCATTTCTTGAATCACAAGGTAGAATTGCAAGTTTGGTACATATCTTGTACCCCACAACACTCTGTTAATTTCACTTGGATGAACTATTAGAGCAAAACTAGATCCAGAAATAAAATCACTAAAAGAAAACCTTGAAAACAATAAGAAACCTAACTATTCCTAAGATATTATTCAATATTAAGTGAATTCCATTATGATCTCCGATGGTAGAAATGCAAGCTAATCATATATCGTTATGATCAGCAATGCTCCATGAGTGTCACTTTAATGGATTTGATCAATGCTTAGAAGTACATATAATATGCCAAAAATGAAAACAACAAATTAACTACAGTTTTGAAATCCTAAAATCAATATTGTCCAGCTATGAACTCTAAAGTAGAAATCTAGGTTAGCATTCATTTGAACAATCAACAATAATCTACAAGTTTCATTTAGATGATATTAAATTTAGGAATGTATGAAGCAAAACCTTAAATCATTACACCAAATAAACTAACTCATTCAATCTTCAACAACTAATAATCATAAGAAAAATCTATATAAAGTCACAAGAAATGTACGATGTAGGAAATACATGCTACATGAATTATAAGCTACATGAAATACATGCTACAGGAACATAACACATTTTCTATAGGAATCGGTAATAAATTGAAAGTATAAAAACTAGATTACAAACACACAATGACGTAAATAAATGAATAAATGCACAAGTGTGGTGTTTCTAAGAGGAAGGGGGGCCTACCTTCTCTAAGAAACAAGCCTTCTATGCTACCCACAAACTCAAAAGATTAAGACTTTAAATGCATAAGAAATCAATCCTTCTATTTCAACGAAATTGAAATACACATTATTTGTATCTCAATCTTGTATCCTCCTCCATATTCCCCTTGTTTATGATTTATGAAGGTTTATTTATACATAAACTCAGCGGGGAAGGATGGAACTGAATCCCCCAAACCCAAAATTTGTTCAAATAGATTTTACACAATATATAGGTTTTAAAGCTTTAGGAAAGCCTCAAAATGTGCCAAATCTTACCCTATTTTGGAAATTTGGCTGCATGATACTTAAAGTGGCTCATCATGCACAAAACCCATGTTCTAGATTTTCAAGATTCATCCTAGTCACCTTGGAAATTGCGTCGAAAGTATTTTTCCTAGAAATTATTGGCATGTTTAACTAGAACATTTGACCATGAGTTGGAGATGGTCGCATTCGACCTGAGTATGAACTAAACAACATATTGATGCATTTTTCCACAAAATCTATGAGCCCTAATTTCTTCTAGAGTTTTCTACTATGCAAATATTGGAGGTGGCTACAGGAACCGTAACTGTTGCATGAATTCTGGAAATGATTGTTACAGGGTATCCTTGTTGCAGGAACTAAACTCATAAAACCATCATTTTCAAACCAACTTAATTCTCATCAGTTCATTAAAAATGAATGAAATGCATTGTAATCAACCACTTTGACACTTGTAACTTGTCGAGAATTATTCATGATGAGTTATGATGAAAATGGTAATAAATGGGTGAAAGGATGAAGGTAAAATGATCAAAAAGATATTATTGTAGATGGTGAAAAAGAGAGAAAATGGTGACCCAACAATGACCCTAAAGATAAAAACATGGCCTCAAAATGTGTGACAATTCAGTAAGTGCCTCATTTTTACTATAAAAACAATATATATTAAACCCTTGTTTTGATAGGGAAAATTTGCATTAGGAAATTCCATAGGGTTAAAAGAAATACCTAGTTCCACTAGTGCTTATGGGTTTCTTTATTGGGCATAACTCACACCAAATGGTGTTGGATTAGTTCCATGATTTATAAGAGGACAACCCCATATTGGAAAGGCCAATGTAAGAAACCATAATTTTTCTTTGTGGTTCTAAAAAAAACTATATCTCCTAGCCAAATAATATTAAGGGCATCATTAGTATGGAACCAATAATTTTCACTTCTTGTGAGCATAATACATTAAAATTTGCAATCAATTTAAGTATTGTTTAAACCATGATCTTCTGCAAGGGTTCAAGAGACCCCTACATTTCATGATGCAAACTTCATTGCATACCATCAATAATAAAACATATTACATAACCTATACCATCTAAAGGAAAACAAATTTTGAGAACACATAATTAAAAATGGAGACTTGAAATCAAGAATATAACATCTAAATTTTGGGCTTCTTAGTTTCCTAAGTCTCCTAGTATAGTGAGAGTCAAAGAGAGATGGAGAATTCTAGTCTCTATGAGCATTCATTTGAGAAGAAGTGGAAAGTTGACATGTTAGATTACCATAGTTCTAGAAAAAAGACTTATTTGCAATGGACTATGAAGCAACATGTTTAGGTTAGGAAGAGCTTCATTTCCTTTTCTAACCACTTGAACCCAACATTATTTTTCACTAGTGGTTGGGGGTCTTTTAGGGATATTGAAATAAATATCAAATAATGCTACCAAAGTGTCTACCTTAGTTAAAAGTGTCTACCTTAGTTAAGAGAAGAGAATTACAAAAATGAAAATCACCTAAAACAAATATTTCAAATTTTTGTATACCTTACAAAATGATACAACACCTTCCCCAACTTAAATGTACACAAACTATTTAAGTACCTTCGATAATTTAACCCTAAAGAAGAGCCTCCTTTTGGGTTGAAGGCGAGAAAGCAACACACGATTGCAAAAATATTTTCTAAAAAAATAATAAAATTATAATGTAAAGCTTTGAAATTGATACTAAACTATGTAAAAAAAAGTACTAAGGTATATGTAAGGTATATGGGTGTTGTAAAAAATAAAATTACAACACCCATACACTATACACTATGTAAAGAAAAATACTATACACTATGTAAAGAAAAATACCACAATATATGGGTGTTGTAAAAAATAAAATTACAACATCCATATACATATAAAAACTTATTTATATAAAAATACAAAATTTAGTGGAATTGCACTACTAATCATTTGGTTCCATACCTCCTTTACCTAGGTCTAAATAGCAATTATAGAAAATAATATGCCTTTTATTTGGTGGTGTGTTTCAGAGAGGCAAAGGAATTTGTTTCGAGCGGCTTTTTCAGTGAGCATTGAAGGAAAATATTCATTTGGAGGAGTGGCTGATGATCTAGAAAAGTTACCTGTGGTCCGCATCATGCTTGCTTGCATCGCGTGTTCGAAGCGGCTAAGTGATGGCTCACTGGATGCCTCTAGCAGTCCAAGATCTCCTGCGTTCAGGGAGGCCATCGGCAATCTTGCTACTCAGGTTTATACTATCCTTTTAAAGTTTTGTCCAGAAAGAATTTTCTTAGCTGTATAAGTTAGAGATCAGAACAGTAATTTCGTAGGCATTCTTGTTTGCTACTCAGGTTTATGCTATATTTTCAAGGTTTTGTCCAGAAATGAATTTTCTTAGTTGTATAAGTTAGAGATCAGATCGGTAGCTTCGTAGACATTCTTTGAAGGCAGCTTTCCTTCTATATTACTCAAATTTCTGCGTGCATACTTTCAAAGGAATGTACTGTGAGGAGACCGAGTTCTAATTTTTCCGCGACCAAGCGCCAGACAATCATGTCTTTCCGTTTTCTTTGAAACTCTCTTTAGTCACCAGTTTTTGTCTTATTTTCCGTAGACTATTGTCGTCTATTAAGTTTGCTTTTCTTGGCAAGTTCACTGAATTTTAAGATTCTTACTGTTATACAACTTCTTATCGGTTTTAGATAAATTATCCGGCGTCAAAATTATCCGGAGGACATAGTCCTTGCGCGGTATCCAACCTTAGCAGCGAGGGACAGCTGCAAGAATGCATAGAAACAGAAGCAGGATCCGGAAGCGGAGCGCCCCATGGAGAAAGTTCCAGTTCTATACCAGCTTGGCGCATTATGTTCCATAATTCCTCCGGATCAGTCGAAACAGTGATGGAAGAAGAGGAGGACGAGGATTCTAAAGAGTGGATATCACAGGTCGAACCAGGCGTCATCATCACTCTAGTTTCTCTCAAGGGAGGACGAAATAAGCTTAAGCAGATCCGATTCAGGTAATGGCATCATTTTCATCATATCTTTAATTCATAAATTCAACCCTATTTTGCTTTCATTTGAAACTATTCGCAGGAAAGAATCGGCAATAAAGCCTCGAAGCTCTACCTTTTCCCTCCAGATTCTTCCTGTTTCCGGTTCTAAGTTTGTCGGACACATAATTTTACCCGTTCTTTTCTGTAACACGGATTTTGTTTCTGGTTTTATCAGGAATTTTCCAGCATTAGCTAACATGCGCTTGGATTTGCACCTAGTGTAATAATTTACTAATCTGCAATCATTTAACGTTTTATAAACCCAATTTTTGTCTTCGCAAGCGTCTTAAAGTTTTGCCGTTGTGTAGAGTCCTGCCTGCAAGTTTGGTATAGATTTGGATGGATCGTGGAAGCCGCGCTCTGAAGTGGAGAAAGATTATTACATTTCTTGTAACAATTTTCCATTCTTTACCAACTTTTTATAGGCAATTTTTTCTCTTGTGATAAATGCAGCCGCGAAATATTCAACCAAGGGCAAGCTCAGGGTTGGTGGACCGAAAATTGTGATAAAATTATGGAGCTTTACAATGTCCATTCGCATCCGAAGGACGAGCCTGCCGTGGTTCGACCCACACCTCCAAAGTCTGAGGACGAGGTAACTTAGAGAATGCTATTATTATAACACAAATATTACTGTAGAACCAAAACCAATATTATCAGTATTTTATAACATTAATATCAATTGCAGCAAGATTCGAAGATGAGGGCAGAATCCGGAGATGGCAGTCCCGTTACTCAGCAGATTCAAAACAGGAGTCTTCTTCCAGGAGGTTTGTACGCATCAAGAAATAATTCTTTCCGCGATGCGGATCGGATGGACGACTTGCAGAGTAGAGACAATTCTAGCAAAGAAGAGCATGATCAAGATCACGAGTGGGTGGAAGAAGATGAACCTGGTGTCTACGTCACCATTCGCTGTACCCCTACAGGCTCAAGAGAAATAAAACGCGTCAAATTCAGGTACCTGCACCTTTATTCCTTTTCTTTTTTTTACAGTTTTCGGTCGGGATTTCCTTTTAAATTTTCACTTTACTTGTCCTTTACGATTTTAGCTGGTTAATGCATTCACTTTATAATTTGATACCGATGATGATAATGCATTCAGCCGCCAGAAGTTCACTGAGATGCAAGCGAAATTATGGTGGGGAGAAAATCGCATCAGAATTCATGAGCATTACATGACTGGGAGTCCCATTTAATGTGACGATGGATTG